>PYUH01000239.1:103461-363797 GCA_016808085.1 Suaeda aralocaspica | reverse complement strand
AATTCTTGAGTGTCACTTGCACCTTCAGAAGTCAACTCAAGAACGAGTTACAAGGTAATCATAAAGAGGTGAAGAGGGGTTGTCTTGCCATTAACCTATCTCACAAATTATTTGTTGCTGCAAGACTATCCACTAGGTAGTCTCATCACTGGTGTGAGGGGGTGGAGGGAATCACCTGGGTCGATGCCCAAGTACAGGCCTCAAGGGCAGGCTGATTCTAACAATAATATCCCTACCTAACAGATCTAGTTCAAAAACAGATATATCAAGACCTGTATCACCGGGTCGATGCATCCAAGTACAGGCCTCAAGGGCAGGCTGATTCTAACAATAAATTTCCTACCTAACAGATCTAGTTCAAAAAACAGATATATCAAGACCTGTTCCAGGGTATGCATCTCTCGAGATGTTCGGTGAAATTTCGCCAGGGCGTTGTTCGGTATGTTGCACACTCGCTGCCGCGAGGCCCGGTCGTCGCTTTCCGCAGCCCACTGGAATCAGCCAGTCTATCGCGCGCCCCACCACCAACCCCCCCCCTACCGCCGGCCCCCACTATGCTACACAACATCCACCATCATCACACAACGACAGATGCTCAATGTGAGAGCAGTAAAGATTGCAATCTGGATAGACAAATGAGTAGAGGCGCATAGTCAGAGAGTTGTTGCCCCCCCCCCCCCCCCAATTCTTGAGTGTCACTTGCACCTTCAGAAGTCAACTCAAGAACTGAGTTACAAGGTAAATCATAAAGAGTTGAAAGAGGGTGTCTTGCCCATTAACCTATCTCACAAATTATTTGTTGCTGCAAGACTATCCACTAGGTAGTCATCACTACTGGTGGAGGGGTGGAGGGAATCACCTGGGTCGATGCATCCAAGTACAGGCCTCAAGGGCAGGCTGATTCTAACAATAAATTCCCTACCTAACAGATCTAGTTCAAAAAACAGATATATCAAGACCTGTTCCAGGGTATGCATCTCTCGAGATGTTCGGTGAAATTTAGCCCAAGGGGCCGTGTTAGCATGGACTTAAGTATGTACACAAATCACAATCACAAAACAAGTTTGGCATCAAAGATTGCATCTGGATAGCAATGATAATGTCAAAGGTGAATTCTAATAGAAGACACAATTTTTTCTTGCTTGCAATGTCTTCAGCACCTCACAATTCACAGCATAAGCAACTTTGTACTATAGACAGCATCATAACCTATCAAGGCATCAAAACACCTTTCCTATTACCCAAGGGTTGGTCTAATAGATTAATTAATACACTTAACTCTACAACTCAAATCAAAGAGCTAGAAAGTCCGTTATAGATGTGTATATTTCCTTTACTACTGATTAAAAAACAATGAAAAATACATTACATACCCATAAAAATGTATCCCTTTCTATAATGTTTGAATTATTATCGACTTAGTTTATAATAATTCAATTCACAACATTGCAATGACTTTGATGATAAGCAAAGGAAGGGTAGAAAGGGGAAACACATGACTGTAACTGATGGAAACACCGTGATATACAAAACAGGGGGTCATGGAAAATTCTTTGACATCGATAGTGTCATAGTGCAACTGTCATACAGAAAGAACTTCACAGAGATCCAACATAATTTGCTGTACATACCTGCAGCAATGTGACTTGCGCAGAAAGGGTAGTTGCCTCCGTCTGCAGTGTCTGAACCCTCCTCTCCAACTCACCAGTGTATCTTATCTTTCTTTCTTTTGATCGAGCTGCGGATTGACGGTTTGCAAGAATCCTATACAAAATAGACAAAGAGGGGAAATCAGTCAAAAGATAAAAAGGGTCAGAAAGAAAATCTTATACAACTAACTACCAAAATTCAAACCCAAATCTAGTGTTTAAAATATATAACAGAACTCGATTTCAGAAATCTGAACTCATTCCAAAACATGATAGAGCATCTCACGAAAATATTTGAAGGACAAATATCACACAGTACTCAATCAATTTTCCCCAAAACCCCCAAATCTCTCTCTGTCTCACCCACACAATTATGTTTGCAAGAATACCATACAGAGAACGAAAAGGAGAAATCAGACAAAAGTTCATAAAGGTCAGAAAGATAATCTTATACAGAAGAAACATTCAAAACTAATTCAAAATAAAATCTAGAATCTAAATACAAATTTTCAAACCCAAATCTACTGTTAAGAAAATAACTCAGAACTCAATTTTAGGATTCTCTCAAAACATAAAAGTGCTTATACAACAAAACATTTGAAGGACAACAATCACACAAACACTAGATCATTCCCACCCAAAACCCCCCAACTCTATCACTTTTTCTCTCTATACCTCATGATCAGACCTCGCCTCTATGATCAACCTCTTCAATTTATGTGAGATATGAAGCAGATCTTAAGCAACCACAGGAGTTTGCTTCAATGACAGTTGCAACTATTTATCAGAATATATATAGCGGAAGGGGAGTGGAATTAGGTTTTTTAAGGAGGGAGAGTGGATAGATGAGGGGGTTTAGGATTTAGGTCCGAAACAACAGCCCAAATGAACATCTGAAACCAATCCGGACTGAAATTCTAATGTAATGATCCAGTCCAAAAATCACCCAAACTCGATCCAAACGTCCAATGGACTCCAATCTCTACTACAACATTTTGACTGTCTAACAATACCTTTTCCATTACTGCTTTAATAGCTTAGATTTTTGCAAATTAGTTTCCTTGCATTTCTATGAATTTCTTTTTACTAATCATTTGTAGCTTATTCTCAATGAACAAATTAACATAGTGCTGCATTTGGGAAGTTATATTTCATAGAATCGGCTATAATTCATTATTTGGATTTGGTCTAGTTATCTTGTTGGGTCCAAATTGTTAAGATGCAACACCATTGTAATTGTCAAGTTGCCAATTCAAATATCTATAATTCAAACCTCCTTTCTTTTTGTAGTCTAATGAAAATGTTTCATAGTGCATACTGAAAGAGCATGAGCTATTTGATAAGGACAATAGGAAAAAATGACTACAACCTTTAGTACCTTTTGCATCTCATATCGGCTTAGAAAATGTATTTGTGCTAATTAATTTCATTGAATTTCCATAAGTTTCTTCGACTTTCACATTTGCTAATTCACAACCTTGGCTACAAATACTTAATATCATTAAATATAATAAAAAAGTATGCATTTAAGGATAGAAGATGAAATAATTCTAACAAGATCTCATGTGAATATATTTTTCCTTGCACATGTACTAATGCAGAACTTTGATAAGGCATCTTTTTAATTTTACAAATGATGTAGTTATTTGGTTAACATCAACAAACAAAAGTGGAGCAAAAGATATACATTTAAGAACTAGATGATGACACATTTCTAACAAGATCTCACATGAATATGCTTTCCCTTACACATGATTCACAAAAGACGGTTTAAGTAAAAGAAGAGAATAGTGGCAAGTAGAATCAAGTGCAGTATGGAAACAAAGAAACAATATCCATAATTATCTATAAGGAAGTTTGTGACAGTAAAGGTGTTTAAAATTGATGCACAATCGTACCAAAAAAGATTAGTAAATTTAAGTATGCAATTTGAAAATTACGATTGGTTGGAAATTATTATCAAACAACAATAAGAATGGGTTGTCTTGGCTTGTCAATGGTATCAACTAATCAAACCACAATATAGCATCATTTAATTTTATTCATCTCATTTAGAATGGATGACCACATAGAATGATTAATTTTAGTTCATGTAAAAATTCTCAATTAGTAGTCTAACTGTCAAAGAGTATGCCCTTCTTTTTCTTTTCTTTTTTTTTTTTAATCACTTTTACTGATGCAAAGTCACCAATGATTAAGTCGGTTTGGTTTGCAATTTGAAGATTAAGGTTGGTTCCAAATTTTTTGCTAAACCGAAATCAATTGGATGTATATTGGCTTGGCTTGTTGATAGAAAACATCAAACCATATCAAAGATTTTTTAGCTTTATAATATATATATATATATATATATATATTATATATCTCATGTAGAAACTTGCTACTAATTACATAAAAAAAGAAAATGTAAAACTATTAACATTATATTACAAGGCAAATCATTGTCAAAAGAGAATGTCTTATTTAATTCATCACAAGTACTTAGAATTTCATTTTCCAATGTATCATAGGCAAAACCCAATACTAACGTAGTTAATACATTTAAGGCTATTTACTTAATGACCAATATGCAAATAAATCGTTCTTTTGGTAGGCCAATTGATGAGACGTCAGGAAAGAGGTTCAATCATTGCATTTGCAAAATTTCACTTTCACACTCACCAAAGCTATAACCAATGGTAGGGGCAAAGCTTCACGAGAAAAAAGTCTCGGTTTGGGCAAATGGAAGCTCTGAATGTATAAATCGTAGAAGGGTTTTACATTTATATAGGCACTAAAGGGAAAGCTCTTGAAAGGATGCAACTTCAATATTGGGATAGAAATATTTCATTATTTCAGATAAACTAAATACATGTAAACTCGGTTAATTGAAAATCAAAAAGAAATCAACGGTCGATATGTCATTAGGTCACGGCTACTAGGTAAGCACTAACAAGGCCATTTTACGTAATCAATATTTATGGAAACCAAATATTATAAGACAAAGCTGAGAAAATTCCTTGTAGTGTTTGCCCTATTTTAGTATCTCAATTTATCTTCCCATAAAAATCCTAAGCAATTGTTTTAAGATTTCTAACAAGAAAGTAGTGTGAGGCAGCAAACTCTCACAAAGTCAAAAGTTTATTTTTCAAGATGTGGCTTTTTCTTTTATTTCGTATAAGAAAATTTCACATCTTATTTTTATGATTTGCATCATAAAATGTCCCAAATCACTCTATGTTCACCTCCATGTGAGAAATAATCATATATGTTTGGTGATAGTCTAAAAAGGCTATATGTTACGGAGTCGAAAGCAAGAATCAAATGTGAATTATACAAGAAATATATTATCTTGATTTTTAAACATAGAACACAAGAAGTGAAAGAAAAAAAGAGAGAGAAGGAAATGTGTTGGGAAATAATGATCTATCTAAACAGAGAAACAGTTACGTGCCTTATATATTTGAGCACAACCTTAAAAGATATGAAGAATAACAACAAATGAAAGGTGAATGCTTCACCACACACAATTGTGTTAGATTATAAAAGCCACAGTGTATTTTAATGATCATGCTAGAAATCAACCGAAGTTGTTTGTGTTGTTGTTATGTAAATGCACAACGGTTTGTTTGGGTTAAAATGCACAGTAATTGTGTGATTAATATAATAAGAAGCACCCCCTCAAAAAATATATATATACTACCTCCGCCACGAATTAGTTGCAACAAAGTATTATTTTATACCTCAAAAACTATTATTTTTATTGCAAATAATTCGTAGCGGAGGTAGTATATATATTTCAAGAAGCACTAAAAATTATGAAGATTGCCTTTAAGTCACCAATATGGTTATCTAAATGAATAGCATCAGCATGAAACTAACAAAGATGATGCAAAGAAGTTATAAAGAGCACACAAGATTTACAGTGGAAAATTCCTTAAAATGAGAGAAAAAACAGATGCGATATCATACGGGTTTATGGTACTATACGAGAAGAATATGAATTGAGGCTAAAAAATATAACGACTAACAAAGATATGATCAATTGACAACACAAGGTAACCCTCGTGAAAAGAGGGAATAAAAAAGGGGAAAAAAGAAGAATTTCTTTGTCTATGTCCAATTGTCCATGATTAAGTTGTATGAGGCTTTTCCATTCACGTGTAAGTTGATTATGTAAGTTGTTTGTTTAATTTTTGCTATCCACGAGTAAGTTATTTGCTTATTTGTCTCATGAGTAAGTTGTTTGCTTATTTGTCTCTAGCCATGACTAAGTTTCGTGTTTCTTTTTTCTTACTGTCTTTCCATGAGGAACCTAGTTCATGAATACTACAATTCCAAGTGGCAAAATTGTTGAAAGAATACTAGCATTCAAAATCTAAATCTCGAGCTCTCAATAAGCTACTATCAAGAGCTTTTCCAAAATGGCCCAGCCTCCAATAGACTTCAATAAGCTAAAAGCTCTCAAAAACACTATCTCCATAACACATTCTTATTTTTAATTTAATTCGGTTTTTTTTAATTAGAGCTCCAATAGGAATGTTAATGAACAAGATAACTTTCCGTCCACGTTTTGATTATGACCTAGAGAATTTATTCGTCAAATATTTCGTGCTCTATTAGGTATTCTTCATGATTAAGAATAACAATTATTTGAAGATTTGTTTAAGGAAATAATATATTACACATTTACTTTCCCACCCAAGCGTGTCTTTCCATAACAAAGTTATGCATGATTCCCAAATGTACATGCATTCATGTAATACAAGAATTTGACATGTAAAGGATTGATTTTCAATGGGACTCAAGTGAGTGTTTAAGACTCCATAGTTTTGGCGGAGAGCGTTTTAGCCTTCATTGGTGGTTTGTCCTTTACACTAATGGTGGCGAAATACAATTTCATGGTTTAAATTTTGCCGGCTTAACTTTTCATACCTTTAACTTAAAATTTACATCCATCTCACTTGACTTCCCATCGTAAAAGTAAAGATCCATTTATCAAAACTCCATCTATTCAAAGCTTCATCATTTGATCTTACAACCAAAATGCCTCCCTTTGCTTCCCATATACTTTCAACCAAAATCTATTATAAGTTTCACAAAATGCTACTCTTAGTAGCAACTCATGTTCTATGTAATAAAATATTCTTCTTGAACTCAAAGAACAACAACACACTCTTGAAAACGAAATAACAACGAAGGCTATGGCATCGAAAACAGTTGTATAACTTCATATTTACTACAACTAAATCTCAACATTTAATTGGCAAAAATGTAGACCAATAACAAAGAATTAACTCATTAAATCAACTCAATTTTCAAAACAATTCAAGAAATCAAGAGAAACAAAAACAAAACACAAACAAACCTCAAATTCACAACAAACACATATAAATAAAATAAAATAAAATAAAATAAAAACAATAAAACATAAAAAAGAACAGAAGAATTCGAACCTCTTAGCCCGTTTCGGATCGATAAGAGCAAGCTCAGCAAGGCGTTCAGGAGGCATAGCCTTCTTAATCCCATCAACCATCATAGAGTCACCTTCAAACATCATCGAACTCGAAGAACTCCCCCCATCCATTGAACTAGTCCTTCTATGACCCGCCGCAACCTTCCGCTGCTCACCACCATTTTCTCCACCACCACCACCAGCACCGCCGCCGCCGCCGCCACCAAAGGACAATCCGTCAAAAAAATCGGCGTCAACGGATAAACTCCTAAGGTGCGGCGCCACAGGTGGTGACACCATCCCGCCTCCTCCGCCACCTCTCGTAGAGGTGGCGGAGGAAGAGCGATTATCTCCGCTCGATTCGTCCGACTTAGACGAATCGACCGGGGCAGGAGACCGGGGGTGCGGAATTCCGGAATTGTTACAGTTGTTGTAATTAGTAGTATTATTATTATTATTATTATTATTATTATTATTATTCACTATGTTGTTGTAAGATGGTGGAGTAATCTGCTGCTGCTGTTGTTGAGGTGGTTGAGGAGATGACATGATGTCAAGTGATGAAAGGTTGAAGTTGTCGATATCGAATAAGAAGTCATCTTCTTCGTCATCAATGGCGGCGTTGGAGAAGCGGTAAGTGGTGTCGGAGTGGGCCCTACGGTGGTAGGGACCACCAGAGGGAGTTGGAGTTGGAGTTCGTTGCTGTGAGGAGGAGGAGTTGGGGTCCACTGAGAACTGGTAGTTTGGTGGGTTGTTCATGGTTGGAAGTTTGAGAGAATTTAGGGGAAAATAAAAAAAAATAAAAAAAGAAAAAAAGGGGGGGTTGAATGAAATGAAATGGAAAATGGGGTAAAAAAATTTGAGAAAGTGAAGTGAGTTTTATATGAAGGAGAGAATTTAAGACAGCTAAGGTTGGGTGTGTTTAGTGTGGAAGAAAATGGGTGTAATTATTGGTTTTTGGATTAAGCCATATGAATTATGAAGGATTAGATAGAGTTTTATTTTATTTTAATGTTTGGAATGTATTGTTTTGGAAGTCATTTGGGTTAATTAGGGGGTTTAATTTTTTATATAAATTATTGTTATGTAATTTAATTGTTTCTTTACATTGTCTTTTATCTTGTTTTGATTTTGTTTAATTTAATAGAATCTCTGTTTAAGGTCCAACTTTCGAGGTAACAATACTAACAAGTCAATGACTTCATAGTTAGCTATGGTTGCTTGTTATTGAGAATAAAAAAAAATAGAAAAAGAAAATGAATATAAAAAAAATAGAATGGTTGTTCTTTTGAAACTTGAAAGTTTCTATTTTTTTCTCAAAAAGAAGAAAGTTCTTATGATTGAATAAATTACTATTATAAGCTTCTGCATAATATGTCGTATTTTAATTTGTAAAGATTATATGCCATAACTATAGAATTGTGACCATGGAGTGTGGAGAATTGAAGGAAATGTGGTTTGTAAAACACATTTGGAGAAGGGAAAAATTGAAATTGTACTTTGTAAAGAATATTTGAACAAAAATGAAATATGTTGATGAAATCTGAATTGATTTTCACTAAATATACGTTACTAAAATTAGATTATTTTGCAGCTGTCAACATATTCAGATGCGTGTAAAAGAAATGTAACGGCTGCCATATTGAAAATTTTTCTAAATTTAACTTTTATATATCTATTTGCCCAAAACAATTGTAAGCTAAATTTTTTGAATATGGTGATAGAATCAAAATCGATCATAATTGAATATACATTATTTGGAATATCAACTAGCTTAGTGTTCTTAATATAATGTTTGTTTATTTAATAAATTAATTTATCATGAGAGTAATTGAGATAAAAGAGATCATGCATCGTTCCATAATTATAATCCTTATAAGCGAGATATGGATCAATACATATGCTAAATTTTGAAGGGCCGGTTTTCGATAAAGATATTTGTCATTACTACATTGAAGACATTACATACTTATGTATTTGCATTCATTGTAGTGGAAGATTGATCTCGAGGGGATCATGTTGTACTTTTTTTACCTTCTCTAGGATTTTATCAAGCATTTTGTAATTCCGATGAAATATTGATGCGATATTACCCTAACAATATAATGAAAAATGTTATTGTATTCGTTTGTAGTCACTATATTTTTATCCTATACGATTTATACTAGCAAGGTTTTGTTTTTGCTAGTAAGGTTTTAACAAAACCCAATTTTCTGTAATGAACATGTAAGAGGGTTTTTATTATGTAATACTGAGTAATGATGGATATCCATTATCCCCATGTGTTTTCCATTTTAATGTAACTCCCTTGTTCTTCACACTTCCCTTGCATTGTAATTTGTAACTCCCCTTTTGTCTTTATACATTCTATGTAACTCTCCACTTGATTGTTACTCTTCAATAGCTAAGGGAAGTTACTAACTTATTAAACAAGTGTATAATGCTATGTAATTTAGCTAAGGGGGGTCATGTTGTACTTTTTTTTTTTTACCTTCTCTAGGATTTTCTCATGCATTGTGTAGTTCCGGTGAAATATTGATGCGATATTACCCTAGCAATATAATGAAAAATGTTATTGTATTCGTTTTTAGTCACTATATTTTTATCCCATACGATTTTTACTAGCAAGGTTTTGTTTTTGCTACTAAGGTTTTAACAAAACACAATTTTCTGTAATGGACATGTAAGAGGGTTTTTATTTTGTAATAATGAGTAAATGATGGATATCGATCCATTATCCCGATGTGTTTCCCATTTTCATGTAACCCCCTTGTTCTTCACACTTCCTTTGCATTGTAATTTGTAACTCCCCTTTTGTCTTTATACATTCCATGTAACTCTCAACTTGATTGTTACTCTTCAATAGCTAAGGGAAGTTACTAACTTATTGATCAAGTGTATAATGCTTTGTAATTTAGCTAAGGGGGGTCATGTTGTACTTTTTTTTTTTTACCTTCTCTAGGATTTTATCATGCGTTGTATAATTCCGGTGAAATATTGATGCGATATTACCCTAGCAATATAATGAAAAATGTTACTGTATTTGTTTGTAGTCACTATATTTTTATCCCATACGATTTTTACTAGCAATGTTTTGTTTTTGCTAGTAAGGTTTTAACAAAAAACAATTTTTTGTAATGGACATGTAAGAGGGTTTTTTTTTTTTTTTGTAATATTGAGTAAATGATGGATATCCGTTATCCCCATGTGTTTCCCATTTTAATGTAACCCCCTTGTTCTTCACACTTCCCTTGCATTGTAATTTGTAACTCCCCTTTTGTCTTTATACATTCCATGTAACTCTCCACTTGATTGTTACTCTTCAATAGCTAAGGGAAGTTACTAACTTATTGATCAAGTGTATAATGCTTTGTAATTTAGAGGTTATTTCATGTTAAATTAAGTTCAATTTAAGTTAACTCAGTTCGACTCAAAAGAACAAATCTTATATATAATACATTAATTGGTTGGGTAGTGTATAAGACATGAAATTATTATTATTGTTGTTGTTGTTATGATTGTTGTTTTCTTGGTGCTAAGTGGCCAGTTTGAAAGGAACAAGGCAATGACCGCGTCTTATTGGCTAATTGAAGAGCGATAAATTGTGTAAGGTCATTAGTTTCAAACGCAATTATCTCCAAAGAATTTTTTTAAAAGAATACTCACTTCCCTTAGCTATGACTAGCCAGTGGTAAGCAATGGTCGATTCGTGGGAGTGTTGTGAAATGTATGTTGTTTTCAAAGTAAGCTAGCTAACAGAATTTTGCTTTTAGAAATTCTAAAGCTAAGGGAATTCAAAGACTTTGACTCAAGAAAACTAGGCATAATGATAAACTCTCACTTTGAGAAATAAACTAAGCATATAAAGTTAATGCATAATTGCCTATGCTATCTTCTTGACCATATGCTCTTATGTTTCTTTCGAGGCCACAAGTAAGAAAACCTAGCAGTTACACGGACGATTCAAAAACTAAACATTTTCTATCATTATATTGTTATCAAGACGAGATGGACTAGCCTAAGGTCACTCATTACAAGACTTGTTCCAAAGGCTCATGCCCAAAATTTATGTTGAATTCAAGGTTAGCTACTCCTATTCTTCAAGACTTCAAAGGAATAATCAAATTATGTCTTGACAAGGCAAAGCATTTTAAACCTAAATTCGTCCCCAAAGTCTAGTTGTATCATCAAATTTAGTCTTTGTACATTTTCCTAGTTAAAAGACTACTCATAATCCATGGTAAAAAGTAAAAACTAGAGAAATCAACAAAAAGAAAGCTAGAATATCATGATCAACTACTAAGATTCAAGCAAACGGAGTAAATTGAAACAACTAATTGAAGTTCTAAGCAAAGTAACTCAAGAACTACAAAAACCTAGAAATTTTAAAGCAAAAACTATGAAATCAAGAAAGAACAAGAGAATGTAGAATTAGTTATAATTTAATGTTACAATTGAGAGTTTAAACCCAAATTTTACTAAGTTCGGGTGAAGAATAGGCTTCGAAAATGAACCACAAAACTAGCCCGTGACTTAAATCAATCCGAGGAAACTCGAAAAAGCACTCGATCAACACTTGTTGCCGGTACCCCAGGCAGTTTGGGATTATATCGACGGTACCCCCTAAAACCTGGCGGTATACCAGTAGGGGTTGCCGCCGGTACCTCTTCATAATACTCTGGTACCGGCGAGTCTCTTCGAAGTTTGGGGATTTTGATTTTCTTCCTTGATCTTTGCGTAACTTTCTGCAAATGCTTGGGGCGTTCAGGACGGTGCCTCATGAATGCCAAAATGACAACACAAACACATGAGGACGATTTTAATCTATCAAGAACCAAAAATGACCTAAGCACATCATGCCCCTTGCTTCAAATCACTAAAACTTGACTCTAACACACCAAAATCACCTAAAAACTACCGAGTACCAAAAATTAGTCTAATCTAATCAAAACAACCCTAAAACAAGACAAAAATGGCCAAAACAGTCCAAAAACTACCCTAATACACTACTCTTGAGTGTCATTGACACTCATCAATAATATTAACACACTACTTTAGTACAATTGTTACCTCAAAGCTTGTACACTACTGAAGTTCATTTATCATCTCCATTACCAATAAAATGCTACTATGTGACATACAGTAGAGAGAGAGACAATGTCTAAAAATTGAATTTTGATAGTAACCGATGTAGTTTTTAATGCTTTTTTAGTTTTCCACATACAACCACTTGCCATTGGATTCATCATTCGTTAGGCTTTACATTATCGTACATCATTAGATGGACCTGAGTGCATATAGAACTGTATGTACCCTGTCCTAAATAAAGTGAATGCTTGGGTTTCAATATGAACATCATACTTTTAACAAATGAACATTAGGTTTGAATGGACATTATACCTTTAAGAGGTGAATATTTAGGTTTTAATGCAAATTATGCTTTCAAAGTGAAGTTGAAATGTACTTGAAAACTAATGACTACGAGAAAAAAAAAAACTTTTTAGTGAGGTAAAGGATAAGCTTAACCACTCTAATAAAAAATCCAAGAGAAAGAAAAATTGCAATGAAAATAATTGGCTAAGCTAGATGAAGATGATATTAACACTGTGGTTAATATGGCACCGCCATGTCATGTCATGCGTCAAGCTCACAGTGGACCATGTGTCTCACTCTTTAGGCAAGATGTCATGTCATATTTAGTCAAAGGACAATGAAAACTTTAGGAGATGACCACATGCCACTCTCGCATTGAGCCATGTGTTCAAGGCAAGTATAAGAGCCATAAGAAATTTAATGGGCCAAGGGCCATAAATTTTAAAGCCCAACAAAGACACATGAAATCATAAACCAATTGTTGAAGGACACTTGTCTCAAACCCTAGGGAACATACCCTAAGTTTGCATACAAATACCTCGAGGCATGGCTTTGAGAGGGCATTGATTCAATATAGAAAACACTCAAAACTCTATTATAAAGACCCTTTCTCTCTACATTTTCTCTTTCTAGTTTTGCTTAGCATTAATTAAAATAAGTTTAACACATTCTTACTTCAACGTCGGAGGGGACGAAAATCCTACAAGGATTTTGTTCCCTTATTTTGTAGCATCTGGGGTAGGAACGGAAGAATTGCAGCATCAATAGCATCCGAGTGTTGTTGTAGAGAACCCCACCATTTTTCTAGTTGAAGGCAAGTAGAATTCAACAAGCGAACCCCCAAGTACCCTGTGATACATCAATGTTCATTGACTCTTTCGTGGAAGGAACTCCATATTTTGTTCCTCCAAAAAAGAAACCAATCTCATATATTGGCAACCAAGGGTGCTCTTCTAAGCCATAACCCATTGTTTGGAGAGAAACAGTTTGAAGAAGATGAAGGTTCTGATGATGATGTCCCAACCATTGGTGAGGATGATAATGCTAGTTGTCCAGTTATTTTATTAAGCCAAAATTGTCATAAACTACCTAATAAAAGGTCGAATTTATGAAAACTACCTAATGAAAACTTCGGTTACTAAACTACCTGATATAATTTTTCTGTTTTGGTAGCACCACTGCTTCCCTTTTTTTATAAAAAAAAATCTCAAGCAAGGGGGTCCCACTTATAACCGTTTCACTCCTTTTTCCCACTAATTATTGTAAAGACTTTTTTACCCTCTCTTACTAAATGTCCTTTTACGACCTTTTTAAAATAATCTTACTCTTTATTATTCATTCCCTTCTCTTTGTTGCTCTCTGTCATCATCTTCCAATTTTTTTTCCTTTTTTTCCTACAAACCTTATCTTTGTCTCTTTTTAGTAGGGGTGAAAGTTTGGTGTACGGTTTGGATTATAGCAAACTCCAAATCCAAACCATATTATTTCGGTTTATGAATTTCCACTCCAATCCAAACCAATCTAAATTTTAGTCCAGACCAAACCAGACCAAAAAAATTCGGTGTTTGGGTTTTGGATCCAAACCAAACCGAATTTCTAGTCATACTTAATTGTTTACTAGAAATCTAGAAAATTCGATCTTGAATCTTGGTATAATGCCTTACGTTCAAACTAGTTCAAAATTTATGTTCCACAATAACAAATTAGAAACAGAGAGAAATTGAATATTAGGGCTACTAGTAGTACGTAGTTTACATCATTCTTTAAAATAACACCAAGTTAGTGAGTTTAAAATTTCAATAATACTAGATAAGTGTTGAATCAATTGATTGAAGATCGATGTGTTAAGGAGTGAAAGAAATGACGCAAAAGAACAAGGACTGTAGAACAAATAATGAAAAAGAATAGTGACTTTGGGGGATTGAGGTATTTGGCTAGAGAATGCAAAAGAAGGAATGCAGAACGAAATTAAAAAAGAAAGAACTACAAATGGCGAAAAATGAAGAACATAAGGAACATGGCATTTAAAGAGAGTCTCTTTTTTTTTTTTTTTTGATGAATAGGATTTAAGGAGAGTCTAAAGGAGATTGAAATAGAGTCACTAACTCCATTTATATTTTTAGGGTTTTATTCATTTTTGGGCCTTAAGCCCTTGATATAATTTAGGCTTTTATACGGTTTGGTGTACGGTTTGGAGTTCGGTTTCTAGTTCTCCGCACCAACTCCAAACCGAACACCGAATTTTTAAAAAATTTCACTCCAAACCGCACCAGAATTATAAAAAGACCGAACCATAATTTAAAAATGGTTTGGTGCGGTGTGGTTTTCGTTTTGTTTTGGTTTTTAAACCGAATTAGTTTCACCCCTACTTTCTAGTCAATTTAAAGCTTCTTTATTGTTTCACTTTCGTACAGATCTAATGAATTATGGGTAATTTTGTAATGGACAATGGAAGGTTTTTTTTTTTGGGTTTTTTTTTTTTTTTTTTTTTTTTTTTTTTTTTTTTTCTGAATATGCAAAGAGAGTTATGCTTAACATTCGTGAAAAACCAACGATAAGGTAACTAATATGCCACTTAATGTTGTGAATTCATTGTTATTGTTTTTTTTCGTTGATTATAGTAGTATTTAATTACTAATTAGCTATCCCTAAATTTTTGGATTAGAAACCCTAATTTTGTGTGATTGGGGATTTGTTTTTACACTGGTTTTTTGGGGTACAATTGATATTTGCTTTCAATGCAGTTAATACTTTATGCCTTATAAAATTGTTGATTGTGTGTTGATTGTGCTATTGGTTTTGTTGTTGTGTTGAGGTGACATTTTTGGTCATGGTTGTGATATATAGCTCAATTTTTAGGGAATTACCTAAGTTTATTGACGTAAACATTTGTCTTGGTGGAGAGTTCAAAATTCAGGATGGAATTAAAGAGTATTGTATAAAAAGTTGTGCATGTGGTTACATAATTTGGATATATAGAGTTTGAAGGAGGAAGTTAGGAATGCAATGAAAATAGTATACAATGGTGAGGTAGCTCCTAATTTCAGTGTCTGATTTAGGTTGAAAGGGTGCAGCTTGACTGCTAGGTCAAAATTGATTGAGAACGAGGAGGATATTGCTAGCTTAATTGATAGTAGGGATGTATATGAAAGGGTTACTGTGTATGTTTTAGAGTATTGGCAGTAAACTAAAGGGTGGCAAAAGCCCAACGGATCTAGGCCCTATGTGAAAATGGAGAAAAATATAAGCCCACCAAAACCATAAGCAGTTATGTTTCCCTCTGCTAGTGAACAGTCTATATTTAAAGAAGGCCCTTGCTTGGATCATGTTGTCATAGACATTGGTGATACACCTCCACCTACATCATTTGCTAAAACCTACAACCGTAAAGTATGTGGTTATTCCCCATCACCTCACTCTCAAGTAGCTGATTCATCAACACTCTCACAGTCTAAACTACAACAACCACAAAAAAAAAACTACAGCTCTTAAAATATCAGTGTCTTAATCACAATCAGTGCCACACATCACAGATCCCCTATTTGTAGATGATGTGACTAAACTAGCAGCTCACAAAAGACCACTAGGTCCAAAAAACCACCAGCACACAAAAAACCAGCTTCTCAATCACATCCATTACCTCATAGCCCCCCTTTCTAACTCACCACAAAACAAAACACCTAAAGTAGAAACAACATCAGAAATAAGAAAGAGTAAGAAAAAGCACAAGGTTCATGAAGAATGTGATGTTCAAGGTGACTGGTCTACTGATTATGAGTACAGTGATTTAGAGATCAACTAGGAACCAGCTAAAGAAGAGTATGCATCAGATGGGAATGGAAAGTTGTTTGTGAAGACCACACCAAAAGATATCTCTCAGCAGG
Organism: Suaeda aralocaspica; assembly: GCA_016808085.1. NCBI lineage: Eukaryota > Viridiplantae > Streptophyta > Magnoliopsida > Caryophyllales > Amaranthaceae > Suaeda > Suaeda aralocaspica. Next base: position 347,457 of record PYUH01000239.1, on the reverse strand, counting down.
TTGCCAGTTTAATTAGTAAGAGGCCTACAGTTGAGGCTGAAAAGGAGGATGTGGCAGACTTTGACAATGTCATTCAAGTGGAGTATGACTCAAATGAGCTCAACAACATTCATGGATCAAATGATGAGGTAAAAATCTATCCCATATTCAACCTAATAACTTATTTCTGTAACACCATTAAATTAGTTAAAGGCTTGAAATTTACAGATGTGCGTGTGCTTAGAAAAGCTCTTAGATTCCATGCAATAGTAAAGCATTACAACTGCTATTACCTTCATAATAACAGTGTTAAAAGAGTAACTACATATTGTAGATACAAGTATAATTGTCCATGAGACAAAAAGCATTGGTAAAATACTAAAATGCACTTTTGAGGAGGAGTATAAGTGTCCATTTACTAACACTTACATGCATTCATTGTTTCAATTATAAAATTGTATGCATACTTTCAAATGGCCAAGTAGAATGTAACTGCAATTAGTATTCATTGTTTTATGTATTTTGTTGTAGTACACTTTCAAATGTGTAATGGAAAAGATTAATAAGATGAATGACAAAGCACACAAATTCTTGACTGACATTCCAACAGAGCATTGGGCAAGGCATGGATTTAAGTCTTAATCTAAAACAAACATGTTGTTGAACAATCTATGTGAAACTTCCAATTTTGTCTTGAGGGAGCCAAGGGACAAGCCTATAATAAGTTGTTTCGAATGGATAAGAAGATATGTAATGAAAAGAAATTTTGAGAAGTATGAGCATGTAAGCCAACAACAAGGTAGGTTAATGCCGTACATCAACAAGGTCGTTCAATGGGTGAGCAAGGAGGCTCAATCTTGTTAGTTCTATAGCGCTATTTGCATGAGTGGGAGGTTGAGCATGTAGATGACAAGCATGTAGTAGACCTTAAGGATCGGACACACACATGTTTTAAGGGGGTGCTTAATAGGATACCATGTCCTCATGCTTTTGCTTGTATCACCAAAAGAAGGGAAAAGCCTGATAAATATGTGCATGCTTACTACCACAAGGCTACTTACTTGGAGGCATACAATAAACCAATTAAATTGCAATGGCCGGTACTCATCACTGGGAAGAAAGAGGCATCTAGAAGCCATTACCACCACATTTAAGGAACATAGCAGGGATACCTTCAAAGAAAAAGAGACAAAGATCAGCTGTAGAAGGTGGTGAAGACAAGTATTTGAAGAGGTACAAGAGGCAGCATTGTTGTTCTCATTGTGGGAAACTAGGTCACTGCAGAACCAACTGCACCAATCCACCAGCACCACCAAAGGCAACAAACAAGGGTGGCAAACCAACAAGTGAAGAAGCATGGAATGCCAAGGAAAGATTTAAAAGGTAGAGTAAAAATGCTGCTAATGTCTCTTTCAAGACAGCTTCAAATACAGCTCCAAAGCATAAGACAAGATCAATTACAAGATTAGAGGAAGGTTCATCAAGTCAAGCACCTTCTTTTCCTTCTCAACCAAGCTCAGCAGCAGCTATTGGAAGCACCAGGCCTGGAAAGCTACATGTCAAGTCTAAAGCAAAGAATTTTCCAAGTCATATTAGGTCTAGAGTAGTTTAATCATTACCCTTTAATTAGTTTGTTATCTACAATACTTGCTAAGTATGCTAGGTTTAAGCATCATATTTCGTTTAGATGGTTGACTATATAAAATTTAAGTATGTTATTTACCTTTGCTATTTATTTTGTCAGTGTTTTAAACTACTCTTTTGGTTTGTTGATTATGGTACTTTGGGAACCAAGCATTGTATTTTGCAACTACTTTGGAACACATAAGTGTCACTGACTTTGTATTTAGTTGTTGATAAATTGTATTTTGTTAACTATGGTGCATTTATCATCTTTGGTGCCTATTTTTTCTAAATGGATTGGTTTCAAGTAAAAAAAAAAAACAGATATTGAATAGGGACTTCATTCAACAGGTACAAAAGTTACAAAGTTGTGGATACAACATGTCCTTGTAGTTAGGCAAAAGAGGTCATGTCTAATTACCAACTACATATATATTCTCCATCATACCTTAACAACTAAATACAAACCTACCACATTAGTTACTATCTTTAATTGATCATAAACCAAGCTAACACAACAGCAACAACAATCATCATACACACGAACACAACAGCATATCGATGCTCCATTGTAGTAAACAATTCTCTTTCCTTTGACCTTCTTCTGAGCAATTAATTGATAAGTGCACTTTAAATTTGTTATTTACCCCCGTTTTATATCGGTTTTTGGCTCTAACAAAGCTCTTTTGAGCTTTATTATACTAATTTGGTTTTTTTTAGTGCTTTGTGTTTCGATTTGTTATGTATTGCATGGATTTGTGTAGTCGTATCATTTTTTGCATTATTTTGGGAACTTGACAAGTTAGTAGGACTCTTGACCACCTTAAGGAGCCACAAGGGTGCTAGGATTTGAGTTATAAGCCTTTAGGAAGCAAAGAAGTTTTGGAGCAAACAAGCAAGCACAAAAGATTCGAGGGCCAAAGTGCAGTGTACCCGGGTTCCCGGGCACACTGATTATTCCTCGTTTTTGAGATTTTCTGAATTTTTTTGGCTTTGTATAAATAGGGTTTCTATCCTAGGCTTAGGTACGACTTTTTATTATTATTAGAGCCTAGTGTTCATTTAGTTTTTTTCTCTAGAAAAATACTTTTATGCAATTTACTCATTCATTCAATCGATTAATATAATTCAGGTTCTATTCAATTCTTCTTTATTCTTGTTATTTAGTTTGATTGTTTTATTTAGTATATGCTTTTAGTTTTTGTTTTTAATATTGGTAGATTGATTTTATGCCCTGATTTTTATGTTGTTTGGTTCTGTTAATTTGATCCTGTTTTTAGTTTTAGTTTGTAATATTAATTTGATTCCTGCGATTTTCAGTATGTGTGACTAGTTTAATTCCTAAGGCTAGGGGATCCATGAACCATGATAATGAACTTGTTTTCTAGCCGATTAAGGTAATTTATGTCATTTCTGAATTCCTATTATCAACTTATATTGCTTGTAGTTGAATTATGGCCAGGTTTAATTATTAGTCTAATAATTGTCGAAATTAATGACGAGAGGTAAGATTACCATAGTTAGATCACAGAGATAATAGGAAAAACGAGTCTAAGCGAGCGAGAGCCGTTAGAGGAGGTTTGACGGAGTCTAGATTTGAGAGAATTAGTATGCCTTAATTCGGAGCGTCACTTATTTGTTAATCGGTTGTCAACCAGTTTGTTGTCGATTTATGTTGAACTAATGTCATAGGCTTAGTTTGATTCATTTATTTGTGTTTAATTCCCCTTTTTATTGTTAATTAGTGTGGACGTCGGAAAAAAGAAGAAATGTCCATGAGTCGCATTTGTTATGTATGTTTGTTCTTTACACCATGGAAGGGTCATCGCGTAGGGTAAGTACGATTGGCTTGGAACGAAACTCCAGCAAAGGCCAACAAACGCACTCCGTAGAGTCTTAAGGACCCAATTCACCGTGTTCTCACCGGCCAAGGTGAGGTGTGTCGGCTTCCCAATAGTTAGGTAGTGCACCAGTTTCATGGGTTCGGGGACGAGGTACCTCCAAGTCGAGTTGTCCTGTAATAGATATCTTTTGTAATCTCATCATGTGATACAAAGCAACATTACAACATGATTAAAGGGCGCACCACTTGAATGCATACTAGGCGAGTTCATTTAACACACACGTATTTGTTAGGTTTGGTGGTCACTTCACTTATGTTTCGTTTTAACCTATTTAGAGATTCGAGTCTTTATGACTCATGTGACTTTGTGTGACTTCATGAACACGGTCTTTATTATTGTCCTAATTCTACGTGAAAAGTCGTCATCACGGCTTTCATACAAGCGCAATCACGTAAATATGGAAAGTGATAAAGCAAGTTAAAAAAGCTTAAAAGCACATAGAGCTCTTTCAATCATGCTTTTTGCAAGAAATGTTAAATCATGTGATCATGCTTATAAAGCTTTTAAAACATGTAATCATACTCAAGCAAATATAACTTTAAAACAACTACATTATCATGTAATCATATTAATGAAAGCATTAAAGGCCTAGCCATGGTTCTTTCTATTTTCCTTATTTTATTAAATCTCAAAGTATTTATTTAATCAATATTTCATGGATTAAAATAAAATAAAAGGTGACAACAGAGTTTAGAAAGCTAACTTGGATGAAGCCAACGATAATAATAATAGTAATAATAATAATAATAATAATAATAATAATAATAATAATAATAATAATAATAATAATAATAATAATAATCTTGATGGCGACGAATAAACTTGAATATGAACTTGGACAAAGAAAGAGTTTATAGTGGCCTCACATTAGATACCCTGCGTGCTAGTGTCAAAACGGACTTGAGATTACCTTCAAGAATCCAAACCCGAATATGTCCCGAATGTGCAGTTGAATATGATGATGATGATGATGATGATGATGACTATAAAATTGATAAACTAGAATGATGGAAATAATATAAAAAAGATGGAAGGTAAAATAGAAATCTTTTTGTGTTTATAAAGGTGAAAAAGACGAAGATTCAAAGGAAATGACGAAGAAGAATGAAAGAATTGGTGAAAGAAAGATGATGGAAGCTAAATTTTCTACTTTCTTAAATGCTAAAATGCTAAGATCATGAAAATACCAAAATCCAAAGTTCTCCCAAAATCCAAGATGCTAAAAATCAAAAGTTGTTCGAACTTAAGATCTAAGTTGTTGAAATAAGGGAAGGAAAGGGGGTATTTATAGGGAAAAAATCGGGAAAAAGAGGTAGTGGCATGCACGTGGGCGCAAGGCATGCGCTGGGCGCAAGGTGTGTACGCCTGCGCACGCTGTGCGCTCCCGCGTACCTCCCAGTACCTTTTTCCGGAAATTTCGCTGAACATTCTCTTGTATTAAGGGCCTTGCAGAGCACGTATGCTTGCATCACACCATCCTTTCCTCGCTTACATCATCCCTTAAATCATTACTTGAAGAGGAAAGAAGGAGGAAATTTCCTCCTTCTCGTACCTCTTGTTGGGCTCGAGGAAGAAGAAGGTTCGCCTTGGACCCATGACTTGGGCACGAAGGTTTACCTTCTTCATAGCCATGTTTTGGGCTCGTTCTTGCGGAAAATGTTTTTTCGAGCGTTTAGAAAGTCGTCAGCATTTTTAGGAAAAATGTGGAAAAATCTATAAAAATATGGAAAAATGATATAAAATAAATTTTTTGGGGGGGATTTTCTTGGGTTTTTAGGAGTGTTTAGGGCGTTTTCGGGTTAAATCTTTCGGATTTTTCTCAAGACCGGACAGGTTAGCGACGTGGTATATGTTTATCATCGGCCTAAGGGTGGGAAAATATGTAGGTGCCTACAATTAGTGTCTTAGTTAATCACAAATTCAAAGGCCCCTTATAACAAGATAACTTTTTAGACACTTCCCTAGCTACATTAGTTGGTGTTGTAGGTTTATTTTTTATAGGTACGTGAATATCCCTGTCACTTATTTCTTGCATTTAACTCTTAAACCATCCAACTCAGCTAGCAACAATGAGTTTTGTTCTTGCGATTTACACACTTCAGCCTTTAAGAGCTCATTGTCCTTCCACAGTATTTTTTTCTCTAGCAGCATTTGATTGGTAACATTTCTCGGCCACTACAGCATTTAAGAATCCACCCATTCAAAGTAATTGCAGCAATACCAACCATTATCAGGACAATAGAACTTGCAGCAAACAATCCGACGATCTAGATGTGAGTGGTCCACGATTGTCTAACAGTACCAGGAATGACACAATTGCAATGGGTGCGATGGGGTTAAGCAGAATATATGGAATGAACCTAATGACATGATTCACAATGACAAATGAAGTCAATTACGACAAAACATAAACATTTAAATCCAACAAAATCAACCAATTAACAAATTAGGGTAAAAATAAGGAATAATTGAGAAAATTAGGGTTTCAAAATTGGGAATAGAGAGTTAGGGTTGGAAAAATAGGGAAAATTAGAGCAAGAAAAAAAACAAAAATAAAGGAAAAGGGTCAACATCATAATATGCCAAAGGATTTAGGAAACTTAAGGATGAAAAAAAAGTAACAAAACAAAGAAAAATAAAAGAAGTAAATAGAGGGGAAACAACAGAAACATATATATATATATAAGAAGTGGGGAACATAAGGAAATGGGAGGGAAAATGAAATAATTGGTGGGAAAAAGAAGGGAAATAGTTATAAGTAGGACCCCCTTGCCTGGGATAAAAAAAAAAGGGAATTGGTAGTGCTACCAAAACGAGAAAAATTATATTAGGTAGTTTAATGACTGAAAGTTTTTATTAGAATAGTTGTTCACAAATTCAACCTTTTATTACGTATTTTCTGAAAGTTTTGGCTTTTATTAAGTAAGGCATAGAAGAAAAAAGGCTTTGTCCTATGGAAGAATGCTATTATTGTAAAATATTTTGACAGAAGAATGAGTTTTGGGATCTTGGTTAGGAGCTTAAGAGAAAAATGGTCATTAAAAGGTGATATTGCTTTGACTAATGTTGGTCATTCATATTATGTTGTTCGTTTCAACAACTATGATGGTTAAGAATTTGTTATGTCCCATAAACCATGGATGATTGGTGATAGTTATTTAACAAATCATAAATGGGTTCCAAATTTTGTTTCGGATGATGAACCAATTAAAAAGCTAGCTTATGACTTGGGTTAAGAATTCCTCAGTTTTATTTGGAATATTTTGAACCAACATTCCTTCATAGAATTGGTTTGAAAATCAAAAAGAGTATTAAGATTGATAGGGATGCGAAAAGTTTGTCAAGAGGACAATATGTATGATTTTGTATCGAAGTTGATTTGACAAAGCCTCTTTTGTCAAAATTTCGCTTGAATAGAAGAATTTGGAAGATTTAATATGAAGGTCTGAAAATAATGTGTTTTGAACGTGGAAGAATGGGACACAAAGAGGAAGATTGTGTTGGTTTAAGTATGAATGGAGGCAAGAAGCATGATGGTGGTGATGGTGTTGAGAAGGTTGTTATTGAAAGACTTGAAGAGGTGGGTAACTTTAGAGCCTGGATGTTAGTAAACCTTCCTCTAAGGAAAGTGTGTACTATAGAAGGTTAGTATCGGAGAAAAGAAGGTGCAACTACTATGATCGCCAAGGAGATTCTAAGAAATGCTCATAAAGTGCAAGTAAACTCTTCAAAACAGAGTAACCATGTTGGATCTTGTTACATTGTTCTAGTGTAGGCATAGGAAGGGGAAAATTCATGATGTTTAGGGCGATAAAGGTAATTCGACGATAGGAAGACGGTTAGGTCAAGTAAAAAGAGTGTGATTTAATATAGAAAAAAAAATTCAAACTTGGTCAACTCTAGTGGTAAAGGCAATAAAAAAAGAAAAGATTTCCAGGAAGAGAATTTGGATAGCATGGATTTTGCGGAGATTAATTTGGAGAATAATTTCTTGGTGAATAGTGGAGAAATTGGAAAAAAATTCCCAAAGAATAAAATTCAAATAGTTTCCAATGGCTCCACTAGGAAGATGAATATATACTAGAATTATCCCCTTATCTCCTGAATCAAAATCAACTATCAAATAACAAATTTGACTGGTCCATAAATTAGGATTAATTCTAAAAGTCCCGATTCAAATTTAATTTCAAATCCTATGCTTAGGGGTAAGGAAAATTCGTTTAATTCATCTTCCTAGTCTAGTCTCCTTGCTAGAGGTAATAATCCAAATAAAGTGACGATAAATACGCATGTTCAAGTGACGAAAAATACACACGTTGTCAATATTAATTGCATGATTAATCATCAATCATCTTAAATCCTGATTAAGTTAGTATTATGAATCCTCCCAACTTACGAGGCATTCATGGATTATCAAGCTGAAGCTCCGTCAATGGTGTGGGCTCATCCCTTAGCAACTAAGGTGGTGGTTTATGTGGAAACATTTTTACTAGCAACTCTTATCCCTTTGGACATGGTGGCTAGGCTTCGAATACTAATGGAAATAACAGGGCTGGTTGTGGCTCTGAAGAGGGATTTCATGACTCTGATGTCCGAGGCTCGCTTGAGTGACTTTGACAGGTTTTTTATTTTTCTGATGTATGATATGCCAATAAAAATTCTTATGTGGGATGTTCAAGGAGTGGGAAACAAAGTGAATATTATTCATGAACTGGTTTATATCCATAAGCCTTCGATTTTAGCATTTGTTGAAACAAATATGAGTGGTCCACAAGTGGATAATGTTTGTAACCATATGGGTTTTTTGGAGCGTTTGTGAGTTAAAGCTCAGAGTTATAGGTGGAATTTGGCTCTTTTGGAATTCAAACAAAGTTGGGGGGTTAGTGCTTATGATAACTAGGGCTGTTAAACGAGTTGTGTCGTGTCATTCTCGAGTCGGGTTGGCAATTAAACGGGTTGGGCACCCTTGACCCTTACTCGACCTGTTTAGTTAATGAGTCACACAACCCAACCTGAACTCGGCACGCATTAACCTGGCACGACCCGCCTAACATGTTTAGCTCAAGTACTTTTAACTATTAAGATTACTAATCTAGTTATCTCAATTCTCAAAGACTCAAACCTTCAATAATAAGAAGCCATAACAATTATGTCTTAATCAAAGTTCAAAAGCTCCAAAAGTCCTAAATAGTAACTAGTACTACTAGTAGGTAACTTAGGCTTCAGCTGAAAACAACTGAACTGAACTGAGCTGAACTGAAGTGAAAGTTTTTTATGAAGGATTAATGATTAGCAAAATAAAAGAAGAGCTGACCGAACCGAACCGAGCCGAGCTGAACTGAACTGAACTAATTTTAAGCTGAAGTAAATAGGCCCTTAGTACGGAGTACTTAAATTAGTTTTGCAAACCAAATAGCGAATTGTTGAAAGATAACAATTAACAATCCAAATACATCAATAACAATTAGACAATTAGAGTTCAAACTTTCAAATACATCAATATTAATTAATATGGTAGCAGTAGAAGCAAAGTCAAATGCTCAATTATGAATTTCAGCTTGGTTTGTTGTTGACTCCTTCCTTGTGTCACTAAAAAAGCTCCACATTAAAATTCACAAATTAAAACAAGAAAAAAACCGAAATATTGATAAACAGAACAAAAGGCAAAAAAAACTAAAATATTAAGACAAGAGATTAAAAAACAAGAAATCACAAAGAGAGATGGATAAAAAAAAACCTAGAATAATCGAACAAATAAATTAAAATAAACATAAATTATACAAAAAAACAATTCGAAATTATAAAAACTGAAAAAAAAATAAATACCTGAGTTAATTTTGAAGAGGTTAGTGAAGAGTGAAGGAACAAGGAAGAGTGAGAGAGCCAGAGAGGTGATTTAGAGAATAGAGAGTGAGAGAGGCGTTTTTGTGAGGTATGAAAGAGAAATTGTGTGAAGAGGTAAACGGCTTAGAGAATACCTGAGTTAAAAACCCTAACTCATGAATATAATGTGGGTTGTTTAGTTTAGGCCCAAATCAGAAGTAGGGGTCCAATATAATGAGTTTTTTAGTTTACTTTAAGCGGGTTAAACGGGTTGACATCCTAAACCCTAACCTTACCCGGTTATTAGGCGGGTCGAGTCGTGCCAACCCGTGTACTTAAACGGGTTGAAGTCTTCGACCCATACTCCACTACAACATAAATAGCATTAGGTAACACTGAAGTGGGAACATTTTTTCAAAGGTAACACTTTATAATAGGTAACATTTTAAGGTAACACTTTTTAATAGGTAACACTTTAATGTAACACTTTATGATATGTAACATTTCTTTAGTAACACTTTTTAATTGGTAACACTTTAACGTAACACTTAGTTGGTAACACATTTTGGTTAGTAACATTATTGGGACAACACGTACAATTACCTTAAGATATTCTATTTATATATATTGCGATTTAACTTAATGTAATCTAAAATTCTAATATCTTTAATTATGATTATGAAGTATTTTTACTAATTACATTTTGCATAAATTCATTTTGAAAAATGTAAGGCCTGTTTACTTCAACTGAATACAGCTGAACTGAAAGTTTTTTTATAAAGGATTAATGATTAGCAAAATAAAAGAAGAGCTGAACTGAACTGAAAGGAGCTGAACTGAATTGAACTGATTTTTAACCTGAAGTAAACAGGCCTGTAGTACGAATTAATCATATCAAATTGCGATCTAGTACATCTATATCTATAATCTATATCTATACCATATATTAAAATGTGGAGGGAAAAATACTATTGAAAGAATAGTAACCTTCATTGATTGGTCCACCTCATCTCCCAAACAATAAAATCATAAGCCTCTCACATGCCGTCACGTGCGGCTTTTTTCTTTTTTCTTCTTTCTTCCTGGGTTTCCTTATGACTGATCCTTCTTCCACTGCGTTGCATTTCCTTTGTTGGTCTACCAGCCCCTTGCAACCCTTGCCCCCCCAAGAGCTCATGGCTTTTTGGTGCCACAAATTTTTGTTTCCTTTCCTTCGAATTTGTCGAAATCCCCAAACCCACCTTTCGAGACCCTAAATCAAAAACCACATATCAAACCTTAAATCGAAAAAATAAACCCCAAATACCTAACACCCAGTGGATTTCGATTGTTTGATTTTAGGGTTCACTCTCAACTTTCGTAGATTTTTTTTTTCCGCTGTTTTTGAGTTCAAAATTCCAGGTTTGTTTTGATTGATCTATTCAATTCATTTTCTTCTCATAGCATCTACTTAGGGTTAGGTTAGCTTAGGGTTTTCGGTTTTGATCAAATTCAGATATGTTTAGCTTTGAGTTTTCATTGAATTTCATGTTCCAAGGTTCAAATTCATTTTAGGTTTTGATCTATAACAATTTTGAAGATTTAGGGGTTTTAGGGTTTCGATTTTTGAGGGGTTTCCATTTTTATTATGTATTTAATTTTATGGCTTCCTATTGTACAATTTCAATTTCAATTTGTTTGGTTCAATTTCAATTACGATTTATAGAAATTTTAGGAAATATTTTCAATTTCAATTCAATTTGTATAAAGTGAAAGAAGAAGATGAAAAAGACTGTAATAGCAAAATGAATGTCTAGGTTAGCTTACGTTTTGTAATGCAGCTTTACATTTTTTTTTATAAATTACTTTGATTAAGTTCAAATTAATTTGTTTTATTTTAAATTTAGTTTTTCAAATGAATTTTTTATAAGTGCTGTTGTTCAATTTAGTTGTTTGCTTACTTGGTTATTTAACATAACCATCAAGTATAAATATCCTATGCCTAGACTTGAGGATATGTTGGATGAGTTGCATGGTGCTAGCATGTTTTCGAAAATAGATCTGAGAAGTGGCTATCATAAGATGAGAATTCGTGAACGTGATGAATGGAAGAGTGGAAGACTGCTTTCAAGACTAAACAAGGTCTATATGAGTGGTTGGTGATGCCTTTTGGTCTCTACAATGTACCTAGGCCCTGTTCTCCTCGTCTTATTTTTGCTGAACTGAACTTATTTTTGCTGATCTGAACTTATTTTTATTGAACTAAACTTATTTTTACTTATCTGAACTTATTTTTGCTAATATCATTAACAATTTATTAAGGATTGAAAATGATTTTTGCTGAACTGAACTTATTTTTACTTAGCTGAACTTATTTTAGCTGATCTGAACTTATTTTTGCTGAGCTGAACTTATTTTTGCTGAAAATAAGTAAAAATAAGACGAAGAGAACAGGGCCCTAGTTCTTTCATGAGGTTAATGAATTTGGTATTAACACCTTTCCTGAACAAGTTTATTTTTGTCTATTAGGATGATAGTCTTGTTTATAGCACAGACATACATGAGCACCTAGATCATTTGAGGCAATTGTTTAGTAAGTTGCACGAGCAGAAATTGTATGGGAAGCTCCAAAACTGTGACTCCTTGCAGGAAAAGATTATTTTCCTAGGCTATATTGTAAGTGGCGCAGGTATTATGGTGGATCACTTAAAAGTTTAAGATGTTAAAACTTGGAAGACACCTACCAATGTGCATGAAGTAAGAAGTTTTCATGGATTGGCTTCATTCCATAGAAGATTCATTCGAAACTTCTCTACCATAATGGCTCCCATTACTGAGTTGATGAAGAAAGGGGAACTCAAGTGGAATTCACGACCACAAGAAGCATTTGACGAGGTTAAAGAGAAGCTTTGCAACGCTCCTATTCTGGTGTTGCCTGATTTTAATAAGCTGTTTGAGGTTGAATGTGATGCTAGTGGCGTGGGCATTGGAGTAGTTCTGATTCAAGAGAAGAAACATGTTTCATACTTCAGTGAGAAATTGAGTGGTGCTAAATTGAATTATTCTAACTATGACAGGGAATTCTATGCAATTGTCAGAGCACTGGATCATTGGTCTCATTATCTACGCCCTAAACCTTTCATTCTACATTCAGATCATGAAGCATTGAAATATATTAATGGTCAACAGAAGCTCCACTACAGACATGCGAAATGGGTAAAATATCTCCAATGTTTCACTTTTTCATCCAGGTAAAAGGAAGGAAAGAATAATGTGGTAGCTGATGCTTTATTAAGGAGATCATATCTGCTTACTATGGTTGATACCAGAGTTTTAGGATTTGAGCATCTGAAGTGTCAGTGTTTCAGACTTTGTTGCAGGATATCAACACCCAACAAGGAACTACACAACTCAAGATGGTTTTCTATTCAGGAACAACAAATTGTGTATTCCTAAGTATGGAGTTCGTCAATTGCTGATCAGGGAAGCTCATAGTGGCTCACTTGCTGGGCATTTTGGAGTTCATAAGACATATGACATGGTGAGTGAATAATTCTATTGGCCTAAGATGATGGGAGATATTCAACTGGTTGTTTCCAGGTGTGCTACATGTCAAAGAGCATAATCAACCTTTGTGAAGGGGCTTTACACTCCATTACCAGTTCTTGATACACCTTGGGATAATATCAACATGGTTTTATCATTGGATTACCTAGGACACAGAGGGGACGTGATTCTATAATGGTAGTGGTTGATAGATTTTCGAAGATGGCGCATATTGTGGCTATGACCAAGACTGATGATGCTCAACATGTTGCTGATTTATATTTCAAAGAGATTGTAAAGCTATATGGCATTCCCAGAAGTGTGGTGAGTGATAGAGATTCAAAATTTTTGTGTCACGTTTGGAAGTGCTTGTGGAAGATGGTTGGTACAAAGCTGCTTTTCAGTACTTCTCATCATCCTAAGACAGATGGTCAGACTAAAGTCACAAATAGAACATTGGGTACTTGGTTGCGTGGCCTTGTAAGTAAAACGTAGAAGGATTGGGATGTTTGTTTATGTCATGCTAAGTTTGCTTACAATAGAGTTGTATCATCCACAACAGGACATTCGCCTTTTGAAGTTGTGTATTAAATCAATCCATATATGCTTATTGACTTGATACCTTTGGCAAGAGACGAAATACATGTGGATGCGCAAAAACGAGTGGAAGTCTTCAGAAAAACGTGTGAAGCTGTGAAAAAGAAGATTTCTAAGTTGAATGAAGTGTACAGGAGACGATCGAACAAGAACATAACCCAAACTGTTTTCAAACCTGGTGATTTGGTATGAATTCATCTCAAGAAGGAGCGTTTTCCACATAAACGCAAGAACAAGCTTATGCCTCGAGCTGATGGTCCTTTTGAGGTGATAGAACCATATGGAGGTCATGTTTATAAAATTAATTTGCCTAATGAGTATGGTAATGTGAGTGCAACTTTCAACATTGGAGATCTCTCACCTTACTATGATGATGTGAATTTGAGGGCAAATTCTTTTCAACCGAGGGAGAATGATGTGAATTTGAGTAAAAGTGAGATATCCTATACTGAATCTTGTGGATGAGCTAATTAATCTTATACCGAATCTAATGGTTTGATAAGGATAAATCACAGGTGTGGGTGACTATGGTGAAGATTGATGAAACTGTGGATAATAGTGGTGTTTTCCTAAGCCAACACCATTAATTAGTCACTATCATATAATGAAATTGGTGAAGTAAGGTGTTAATAAATATGTCTGTCTGTCATTTGAATATGTTTGGGCTGACATTGGAGTTAGCACTTTACAGGAAGAATGGTGTGGTTTCAGGGAACAAGTTGGTTTGGTCCATGAGTTTTTTCCCACTTCACTTGATAGGGTTTTTCTCATTTTGGACATCATTGCTTTTATGTGTGTGAGTCTTTTTAGTTAGTGGTTTCCTTCAAGATTATCTTTGGATCTTAGTGAATGGTTTGTTTTTCCTAATGGTTGCAAGTTGTCTAAGTTAGTTAGGGTTGTTATTAAGTTGTTAGGATATTTGTTCTATAAATAGCCTAAGGATTACATGTAACAACATAAGTTTTTGAGTTGATTAAAAATCAATAAAAGTGTTTCGTTTTTTTGTCTGAATTAAAGGAGTTTGATTGTTACAAAATCTTCCCTAAATTCGAATTTCAGGAGTGAGTTTGAGTTTAGAACCACTACAAAAAAGGGGTCATTTCCGATGGAAAAATTCCGTCGCAAAAGGCGTAAATTCCATCGCAAACGACTTTTGCGACGGAATTCCGTCGGAAATTAGTCGTCGGAATTTTGCTTGTCGCAAAAACGGGAATTAGAGACGGAATTTCCGTCGAAAAAATTTTGCGACGGAATTTGCAATGGAATTTCGACGGAATCTCGTCGAAAAAAGTAGTCTAATTTCCGTCGGAATTTTCGACGGAGTTTCCGACGGCCGGAATTCCGTCGGAAATCTGAAACAGAAAAATAAAAAAAGGTGGTGAGGCAGCAATAGCCACCCCACCACCTCAACAAACCCACCCTCCACCACCACGCTCAGTCCACCATCCGACCCCACCACCACGCCCAAACCACCACCCCACCCCACCACCACGCCAGACCCACAAACCCCGTCCCAACCCCCACCCACCCAGAAACCCAGATCCACAAACCCAACAGAAGAACCCAACCCCTAACCCATCTCCCACCTTGAAAACCAGACCCATAAACCCAAACCTAACCCCACCCACCCAGAAACCCAAACACACAAACCCAGACCCACAACCACCAAACCCCACCCACCCATGACAACCGCCACACCCACACCCACACCCACCAAACCCCACCTACCCAAAACCACAACCACTAACCCACGAACCGCAAAACCACTCCACGAACCACCCCACAAACACCCAAAAACCCGCAACCCATAAACCACAAACCACCCCACAAACACCCAAAAACCCGCAAGATTCAACCACAAAACATAACCCTAAAACCACCATATGAACACCAAAAACTAACCCAAATAACCACAATACACCAAAAATGAAAGAATCAAACCATAATACCATTAAAAACCAAAAAAGTCGAACCAAAATCCACAAAAACGAAAAGATCGAACCAAAATCCACCCAAAACGAACAAAACAAACCAAAAAACCGTAAATAAAACTAAAAAGAAGAGCTTACCTTAATAAAATCAACCTTCAAAGTTTTTGTTGGGTCGAATTTGACCATAAAAATCCTAGATCTAGGGTTTGTATGGTCAAATTCGATCTAAAAAAACTAAATCTTGATAGAAAAGAGAAAGAAAAGAGAGAAAGTAAAAGAAATCAGAGAAAGAGAGGCGATGGAAAGCAGAGAAAGAAAAGAGAGAAAGTAAAAGAAAGCACAAAAAGTAAAAGAAAGTAGGGAAAGAAAAGAGAGAAAGTAAAAGAAAAGAAGAACTGATACGGAAAAGAATTGAGAAAGAGAGGTGAGAAAGAATAAAGAAAACTGAGAAAGAGGGGGTGGTGTGGGTTTATATATAGGTAGGGTTTGTGGAATTTTTAATTGTAAAAGGCATTTGCGACGTAAAATTCCGTCGTAAATTTGCGATGGAAAAAATTCCGTTGCAAATTTGCGACGGAAAAATATTTCATCGCAAATTTGCGACGGAAAATTCCGTCCCAAATTGGATTCATCTATTTTTTTTGAATTCCGTCGGAATGGTGTAAAATCCGTCGCAAATTTCCGACGGAATAATAATCTATCGGAAAAAGTCCGTCGCTAATCAACGATTTTCTTGTAGTGAACCCTAATTGATTATTTCAGGAGTGATTTAATAAATTAGTTTTCAATTGAATTCTTTCAGGAGTGGGAGTTTAATTGAATATCCTCTTGAGTTTTGAGTGTTATTCGAGGGTACCACCTAAAATCCACATCAACTTATGTTATTTTGTTTATTTTACTCACAATCAAGAGTGTTAATATAAAAGCTAGAAGTGCCAATATCAGTTTCCTAACTTATCAAAACTTATATTTTAATGGAAAATGATGTATGCTAAGCTAAGCTAAACAAAACAAACTCTACATACTTCAAAGCTCATTGCATATTAGGCCCTATTCTTTCCAACTTATTTTTAGTTTAGTTCATTTCAATTTAGCAGTGATCCTTGAGTCAACATATTTAAATAATTTCGATATATTTCAGTTCATTTCAATTCATTCAATTTCAATCCCGTTCAACTTATTATGAAGTACAAATTTTCTACCTCCATCTTCATTCTTTGGAATAGATTTAAAAAGTTACTTTCCAAAACAAAATAAACCCGCACTAATCAATGATGATGAAAAAGTAGTAGATTAAAGCAACCATTAATGACTGCTCACTCAAATGCCGCCTTGTCAACAAACCGTTTTATATTTGTTTAATGCCTAAGCTTGTGTCCTCCACACTCCACTTTAAATATTAAAGCCATTATATTTGTTAACCATCCACTTACAAATCGAAACTTTTTTCTAAATAATTTATATTACATTTACATAGATATCCAATTACGTGTCGAAGTGTTCAATTGTATTGTGTGAACATTTATTCTTCTTTGTTCAAAAAAGAAAGAACGGAAATTAAATATTTTTTGGCACTAAACAGAAAAGGGCGTGTCTTCTGTGCAGCAGGTTGCACCGTCAAATAATGGTGCAACCATGCACTTGAAAATCGTTTTTTTTGTTATGAGTTTCACTGCAATGGTTACTTTGTAAAACAACGATGGTTACATATTTGCATAATGATGGTTACCTATTTGAACAATGATGGTTACTTACGTTCTACACTTATTTGAGCAACTTCTTACTCATGTGAATTGCAATAATTAATTAATAAAATTATTTAAATTATTTATTTGAATAATGATTGATGGTTACTACCTAAAAATATATAGGTTATTATAATTATGTATTTCAAATCGAGTTTTACTTATAATAAAGTGATTGTGAATCACTAGTAATTCCCATGTCAATTACTTTAAATATTGATAGTTAATTACTCGACTAAGCAATGATGATTATTTAGCTACTTATTAGGTTGAGGTTACCGATATTAAAATCGTGATTGCATAATTGAACGATAATAGTTACTTTCTAAAAGAGTTATGGTTACTTACGGATAATTGTAATTTACTAGTTAGTAATACTATGGTTACTTATATGAACAATGATGGTTACTTTTTAGAAGCGTTATGGTTACCTATTAGTGAGGTCACCATATTAGTCACGTTGTGGTTACTTATCAAAATAATAATGGTTACATATTCTAATTGCAAACGCAATGGTTACTTGGTTTTATATTATGGGCTACTTTATTAGAATATGAATATAGAACTTACAAAATTAAAAATAATGTTACTTATAAGAAATCAAATACCCTAAGAATCTTAATTCTACAACAAACTAAACTTGTATTAAAAAGTTGAATTAAATAAAGGAGATTTAAGACGCTAAAATTTCAAAATCACATTAAACATTAATCCTTCAATATAAATGAAAAGAAGAATCAAGTTTTAGTTGCTAGATTCATTCACAAGCACGAATTAACTACTTGAATTCGCATAAAAAGGAAGAAAAAAAGAGGAATAAGAAAGAAGAATAAAGGGAGAAGATAGAAGAACGAGGATGAGAGGGAGAAATGGCGGCGACGACGAATTTGGGGGTGGTCGGACCATTTGATAACCGTGAGGCATGTTGTATACAAGACTAAGTGAACAAAAAATGGATTGTGAAAAGTATAAAAGTGTGTCCAAAATTATATGTAGAAGTGTCGACTGTCGAGGATTCCCAGTTAAGTGAGGCCTAGACTCAGCTTCCACTCATTTGGTCGTGTGTTCGACACCCTGTCTCACCTCGCTCATATGAGATCTATCCTCTCTTGGGTGCACAATGGGTCGAACTCTTCGAACTTTCTTGAAATAATAAGAGTTTTTCTCATATTAGGCTTCAGGCTTTATTTAAAAATATTTCAAATCTTATTTTATCCAAAATATAAAAAAATTCAATAGTTTTAGTTGTGCAATTACTATGTTAGTTTGTGCAAATTTTAACAAAACAAGATTGCCATTTTGTGGTCGATTTTAACCGCAATAGTTAGTCTAAGCCATCTCGTTTTAAGAAAAATAGTAGAAAAATCAAATAAAATCATTTATTTGGTGATCTAGCTAGGGATTTTAATGAAACTATGTAGTTGAAATTCTCTTAAGCTTTATTCATTTTTTATTGTAAAAGATATGATCAAATAAAGATTTTTTTATCTTTATTATAGGATTTATCTTTTATTTTATTATTGTAATTGTCTTGGGATAATGTATACCCATAAATAGAGTTACTTTCATTAATATTATGACGTGTGATACAAGATAAATATATAAACTTTATTGAAAAGAAAAAAAAAACATATATAAACTGTGAGTTCGAGAGAATTGAATTACTCTTTTATCATTGCTTTCCTTCTTTCTTAGAGTGCAAAAAATCAAATATTCTTGAATTATGTTTATCCCTAATTGCGAGTATCCATTTTTATTCTTATTTTCTTAATGCATATATACGTAAGCTCCGGCATCCCACACAGAGAGTGAAGAAGCTAGGAAACAAACAACTTTATAATATCGAGTTACTCTTTTTAATACCGATATTTAATTGGGAAGGGACTCCCTTTCAAAATAATGTAAGTACATTTGGACTCTCTTCTTCCTTATCTAGGTGCCCAAATACATTTTTCAGGTTTATTTAAAATTCAACATAAATAAAAATAAATATGAGTTTTATTACAATTTATTATTTTTAGTAGATTTATTGGCCACCCCCACTAATTAATGTTAGTGGGAAAACATCATTATATGACTAATACCTCAAACCGGGCCATGTCAATAAATTGTTATACTCCATACTCCACCTATTTTCTTTATTTTTTATGTTTATTTTAAAGTATGAAACAAATTGCTATAGCTTTGTTTAATGGAGAACTTGTGTCCTCCACACTCCACCAAAACTAAAAGGCAAAAATAGTTGTAACATAACTCTCCAAATATGTGAAAATATGAATAAAATACAAAATAATAATGTTAGTGGGAAATTACCCACTAATACAAAGTCACTATACTTTCCATCTATAAATAGCTTACAAACATTGCTAAATAAGCAAACATCTACACACTATCCATTTTCCAAGTTAACATTGTTATAAAACAACAAACAAACTATTTATCCATTATTATTTTCTTACATATTCACCCAAAAAATATAATGGACTCATCAAAGCAAACAGTTGGTCCAACCCATGATGAAGAGAGTCAAAATGAGTCATTCGACTACACCACTAGGGCACAGTGGCTACGAGCTGCGGTCCTAGGAGCCAACGATGGGCTCGTTTCAACCGCCTCACTCATGATGGGGGTTGGTGCAGTAAAGAAGGATGTGAAGGTGATGATCTTAACTGGATTTGCTGGCTTAGTAGCCGGTGCATGTAGCATGGCCATAGGCGAATTCGTGTCTGTGTACTCACAACTCGATATTGAGGTTGCTCAAAATAAGAGAAACAATATTAATAATACTGATCAAAGTGATGAGAAGGATAAGGAAAAATTGCCAAACCCATTACAAGCGGCTTTAGCCTCAGCCTTGGCATTCTCGGTTGGGGCTATGGTCCCGCTGTTAGCTGCTTCGTTTGTTAGGGAATATAAGGTGAGAGTTGGGGTTGTGGTGGCCGCGGTGAGCATGGCTTTGGCTGTGTTCGGATGGTTAGGTGCGTTCCTAGGAGGTGCACCTGTTGTAAAGGCTTCTTTTAGGGTTTTGGTGGGTGGTTGGTTTGCAATGGCTATTACATTTGGGTTAACTAAGTGGATGGGGTCATTAGGGTTCTGATTATGTTAATCAAAATTACTAGTTTTTCTAGTTTGCTCATCCGGCTTTTTAGGTATCATACATTCGTTTTCTTTGAAAATGTAACAATAATTATACATAGAATGTATGCCACATACTACATAGTCCTTATAACTAGCCAATATATTTTTATCGTATTTCCAACTGTAAACAATAAAAATGAGAGGATTTTAATTTGGGTTATTTCTAGTTCTTTAAAGTGGGCTAGTATATCACATGTTGTATTGATATCTTTGTAAACAACTAACCCAAATTTTATGCTTAGCTGTGTTTGTTTTTAAGTGCTTTCAATAAAATGTGGGAACTACTTTGGTTGTTACGGATTTTCCTCTTCAAGTTGCTTTCCTCTGTCCTTTGATATTCAACAGAAAAACCAAACATTAAAAGCATGATTTTTTTATTTAAAAATACTAGTTTCTTGTCAGAGCAATTTTATGAGCATGATTGGTTGCAAAACAAGCAAACGTTATGGAATTTAATTAAAAATTAACTAGCTATTTTTCATTGAATCAATATAACTTTCATATATTATTTGATTTAACTTTATTTTAATTTATTTGTTTTCTTAACAAATTTATAATTTGTGACTTAAACCATCTAAATAGAGAAATCACAGTGGTATAATTAAACTTGAAAAGTTTATAATTGGTTTTGGTTGTGAGCTCTCGAAGGCTTTGTTTGGCAACTCATTGTAGTAATCTATGCGAGTATATAGATACCAAAACTAGCATATCCCTCAGGCATTGCCTCGAGTGTTACTTTTTAATTTTTAGTTTAGTGAAAATTATAAAAATAAAAAATAAAAACACTAACCTCTCATTTATTTAATGAGTAAAAAGATTATACGTATTATAATACTATGTAGACATTTAAATCACCGTAAGGGTTAGTTGAGATGGTAAACACTTAAATCCTCTTTGTAAGAGGTTATGGGTTCAAGTCTAGCTCCAAGCGGATGTATGTTGAAGTTTTCAAATACCTTTGTTATCAGTTTAGCTCCTCTCAACTACCTTTTCATTTGCAAAACTATTTCAACTCATGTCTTCAAACTGTCAAATATAGTAGAATAGTCCAAGTCTTCTATATATCTAGCTAGACCTAAATACAACTTTTGCATACATATTCTTTCTGCAGCAATCAGTATAATTCTTAAAATTATATTGCTGATATTATATGGCAAGGGCTCCCTAACACTAAAGAATGTTGGTGATTGTCTATTATTCATTGTAAATACTACAACCTTAATTTAACCACCTCGTTTTGGCTATGATATACTATTATTCACTTTGCCACACCGGTAACCATGTCACTAATTTTGATGCTTCTGTGAACGGCGATGCGCAACAACAGTGTAATACAAAATACAACGTTTTAGCTAGGAAATGCCCAAACATAATTAAGCACCATCCAAATATGAGTTCTCCGGATTTTTTGATTAAATATAAATATGATATCATAGAAGTGGACTGACATATATCTCACATAGAATTGAATGAAAAGAGAAAATATGATTTAATTGTTTTTTTTTTTTTTAAAATTAGACATTTACAAACAACGGGTAAATATATAAAGAGTATTGGATAATGAATATTGGACATCTCGAATCTATATTTGAAAGTTCTCAACAAATATTAGGCATGCCCAATCTATTGTTTTTTTTTTTTTCACATAATCGTTGCACTCCGACGTTGCAGAAATTTTACACTAATTTTACCAATGAACAGAAAAATTTATTGGCAAGTTATATGATGAATCGCTGGTCGACAGTGATATTCAATGTGAAAGTTTCTTCAACTTGTTTTAATTATTTTGAGTATAAGTAAATTTCTAAATAAGTTTAGTGAAAACACGATTAGCACTCGAGCAATGCATGATTTTGATGAATTAATATAAATTAAATAATACCTTTTGTTTTTTGTTTGTATTAAACATCGAAAAATGCTTTGTATCGAAAAAACAATAATTAAATAAATAAATGCTGGTTAAAGATGCCAATTATGACAAAACTCAGTTAATTTGAGTAAAGTTATATTTTTATAATGCTTTGTATCGAAATTGTTATCAAAATGAAAAAATTAATAATTTCAATTTCAAATCAATCAATGAACATATATTTGGGAGGGGTTTTTTTCTAGCCTCCATTGCTAGTATTTCTTAAGTTTAGTTTTCCTTCATCCATCACCTTCGTTTCACTTCTTTTCTCACTGGCTTTGTCAATTGTGCATCTTTATAGCTAGGTGGCTTACACAGATGTTGTTATTGGTGGTAAGCACCCAAATTTTTTTGACTATCCTTATGATGGTGATTATTCTAGCTAGTTTGTCGAATTTCTTTTTGTTCATCTCTTGAAAAATGAAGATATAGAGTTTCACAATCTCTTTAAAAATGTAACAGAACACGATAGTATTTTAACCCAAACAACTAAATATTGGCAGATGTTATGCAGAATCAGAGTGAAATCACAAATCGAATTGCTTCAAATTAAATGAAGTTTTTTTTTTTTTTTTTTTATAAATTTATCAAGGCTATTTTTTCACTCACAAATTAAATTGCTTCAAATTAAATGAAGTTTTTTATAAGGCTCATGTCCAAGTCCCGAGCCGCCCGAGCCCAAAATTTGACCTTTTAATCAAAGAAAAGATGAAACCCGACTTTCAAGGCCCATTTTTCATAACATTTTAATGATTTTTAACTTCTGTTTTCATAGTTTTAGTCGAATATGTAATGTAATTAACTAGTTATAAGGCTTTATTTACCTTTGTTGAAACATTAGATTATTTTTGAGAAATTGAATGTAATTGCCATCTGACAACATTATTTGAATGAAGCCTTTTTATTGTTAATTTTTTTTTTATATGTATTCTGGAAACCTTTTGTTTAATAAATAACTCAAATTCTACTTAATCTAATTCCCTTTTTACTTAAATTCATATACTAAGAACACAATCAATTCATACATTAATGGAGTAAAAGTGTCAGATTTATTGATGTATTTGTATGCCAATTTGCTGGTTGTATAACTTGCGTGATGTAGTACAATTGTGTTACTAAAGACTATCGGATAAAGATGTAGGCTAATCATCCACATGAAATTTCAACCGCCCTATTAACTAAAAGATAAGCTTATTATTAACCAAAAAGACATGAATTTTGCAATTTTTAAGATGAAAAGCTAATAACCATCGAAATCAAAGATATATTATACAAACTATTTACTTTTTTTTATTTATTATTATTTTTATAATTTTGAAAGCCATACTATTTACTTTTGTTAAAGTTAGTTGGAAGAATAATAATATTTGTGGATTTTTCTAGTGGTAGTCGTGTGTAGAGCACACTCCTTGAATTAATTAATACAATTGTTAAATGCCATTAACATTTTCAGTGCGCCTAAAGGCACAACTTTAACCAATTATTTAATTCTTCCACAAACAAGTAAAGAAAAGGCAATCTTCAACAAATGAATATCATTTTTCACAATAGATAAACTATATGTATGCAATATATTAGGTTTATACAAGCAATGGTTCACAAAGTCTTTTATACTTGTTGAAGTACTCAAGTTGTTGTTTGCAAGAGTATTTGTCTTGTTGGAAATGTTAGGTCTCAAATTGTTTTTCAAATTACAAATTCATGTAAAAAGACAAAGTTAATAGGTAAATGTGACATTTTGGATCGGAGTATTAAAACGGAGTGTATATGTTGGGATTTTTTAAATTTTTTTTAAAACTTATTGACAAAAATATCATTTTGAAATATAATTTTGGTATCCCACTGTATTTTCATCTTTATACAACCGAAACCT
The DNA here is from genome assembly GCA_016808085.1 of Suaeda aralocaspica. Classification (NCBI taxonomy): domain Eukaryota; kingdom Viridiplantae; phylum Streptophyta; class Magnoliopsida; order Caryophyllales; family Amaranthaceae; genus Suaeda; species Suaeda aralocaspica. The sequence goes on along the minus strand of PYUH01000239.1, from coordinate 323,410 downwards.
TTAATCCTATCTCTTTGTTAGAATTGACACTCACAAAAGTACAATGATAAAATGTGGTGTTTTAAACTGATAAGTTGATATTTTATATGTATTTTACCCCCGATCCCGGTTGATCGATTCTTAGCTCTAATACGACTCTTTTGAGCCATTTCTACTAACTTTTGCTATTTCGAGTGTTTGTTGTGCTTTTTTATTAGATTTAACAGGAATCGATAATTTATCGTTGTTTTCCGAGCCTTTTGAAGCACTTGAAGAAGTTAGTGAAGAGTTGAAGTCATTTGGGAAGCTAAACCGAAGACTAGAAGTGTTAAAACGAAGAATTAAAGAGGAAATTAAGGAAGAACGAGCAAAAACCGAAAACGAAGCAAAACAAGCCACTCGCCTGGGTCGAGGCTGTGCGCCCGGGTGAGGGCTGCGCGCTCGGACCCTCCAGGCGGGTGGCTCTGAAGGCCCAAATCAGCGTGTTTTTCCCTTGTTTAGCCTAAGTACTTAAGTGTTTTTCCTCCTAATTAGTGAGATTACGCCTCTTTAGACTTTGGAATCCTAGTTTACTCTAAAATTCTTTCAAAGTGTAGAACTATATTCAATCATTCAATCAATAATGTTCAGGTTCTATTTTATTCTCAATTCTTGTTCTTAGTTATGTTTATTATTATTTTCAATTTATGTTCTTAATTTTTATAGTTTTATGTTTAGATTTAATTTTCTTGATTGTTGTTAGTTTTGTTTAGTTTAATCATGTTTAGTATTTTTATTACTTTTATTGTTTTAGTTTCTGTTTCTTTAATTATGAGTGAGTAGTTCCTTTTCTAGGACTAGGGTATCCATGGACTAATTGGTGATGTTTTGCTCATAAATATTAGTTTAACTAGTAATTTGCTTGAATTCTTATTGTCAATTACTCTATTGCTTTCAATTAAATACTGGCCAGGTTTAGTTGTTAGTTTGATATTGTTGAAATCGATACCGAGAGGTAAGATTACCACAATTAGATCATAAGGACAATAGGCAAAACGAGTCTAAGTGAGCGAGAGCCATTAGAGGAGTTTTGAAGGGGACTAGATTCGAGAGAATTAGTGGACCTTAATTCAAGGAAATTGATAATATAATTAATTATTTGTGTGCAATTCGTTGGTTAATCTGTGGTGAACCGATGTCCTAGGTTTAGTCATTAATTAATTTCCCTAATCAATTTAGTTCCAATTCTAGTTAATTCCTTAGTCACAATTGTCACTCAAAGGCTCTTTGCATGGTTTAGACTTTTTAGAACTAATAGGTTTAATTGCTTCCCTGTGGATTCGATCCCTACTTCCCTAGCTATATTAGTTAGAGTGGTTAGGTTTATTTTTGATAGGTGTGCGATAGCCTCATCAAATTTNTAAACCTTACATGCATAAATCAATTATAATAGGTTGGTCCAAAGTATATACGTACAGTATTTGGTTTCTATTTAGTTGAATTTGTAGAGAGATCCACAATTTTGTCTATTTATAACTTTAATTGTTATATTTCAACTAACTACTCATCGTTATTAATAATTAAACAACATCGTTATTGACTATGTTTTCCTTAAACATGTTCCTTGATGTTGCTGTGGGGGCTAGGTGCCCTTGCTGTCGACCTCAAAGTTTAATGTGATATGTGTTTATGCTAAAATCTGCTCTAGCTAGCAAATCTTAGCTGGTTCTGGCTATAACTAAATAATTATTGATTTTGTTTGCTTTGATGTAGAAATAAAGTAATACAAAGACGGGAGTAGGGGAGACACCAGATGTGGTGACGCAGAAAACCCCCATAAATCAGGGTAAAATACCGTGGGTGGCTTTGAGTCCACCAGTCCACTAGTTAATTAATAAGATTGTTTACAATTACAATGTATGATGCTAGCTAAATAGCTAGGTAGTTCTAATCTATTGCTGCTAAGTATGTAGCTTAGAGAATGTAAATAAAAAATATGTTGTACGTATAGATGAATAATAATAATAATAATAAAGTATTGATTTTCTTATGATTGCCTTATGTGTTGTATCTTTTTTCTCCCTCCTATTTATAGAGTAACCGTTCTCCTTAGCCGTTTTCCCTTCTCGGAGTTGGTTGCTGCTTCCAGAATGTATCTAGCTCGGATTGTGGGCTAGATTTAAACTAATTTGAAATGTTGTTCCTATTCTTCAGTCATGATCTTTTCAGTATCTATGACCCCAACTTCCACATTCTCCTTCTTCTAGAAGCATCTTGAATTATTCATCTTCTGACTCATTGATTCACGGACCCACTACTTTGACTGATTCTAAGCTGCAGCTGCTAGTTGGGTACCTGCATAGCTGGCAATCAAGCTGGATTGTAGGTAGAAATTATTGCCATAACAATATGCACATCAATACTCTAATATTAATTATCGGACAATTTCTAAATTTTATGCATGTTATATATTCCATCATATAGATATATGATGGTTAGTAGAATTAATGAAGAGCATTGTGTGAAGTACAATTGTGGGATACCCATGGCATAAAATCGACAAACCAAATTTGAAAAAAAATAGGTAAATTTCTAAAATGGGAATCATAAGAGAAAGACAAACGATACAAGCAATATATAAAAGGAATCCTTAAAGTACTAATATGTTGAGTATGCATATGTAAAAGTTAGATTTTGGATAAAATAAATAAATATTATGTTGGTGGTGCTCGTGTGGATAACACACTCTAAGATGATAAACAAATACTTTTGGACATCGCATTTGACCTAGCTCCTACTAATTTACAAGTGCTCTCTCACTCAGCAATCCATAATCAATATTTATTTCTTTTTTTCACCGTTGTTAAGTGGGAAAGAAAACCAAAAAATTCAAACAATCCAAAAAAGTGTGTTTTTTCTTTAATTTTTTATTTTGAGTAGATGCAAAGGAAGGTTATGGATTCAACGTTTAGTACAAGTGTCTCAACTGTTTTCGGTTAGTCTTTTATTGTATAGAAGATTATTTTATATAATATGTATGTTTAATATTTAGTTTTTTATTTAATTCAAGATGCAATTTAATTTAAATTAAATTTGAAACGAAACAATTTTAAATTCGCAATTTTAATGATATCTATAAAATAATATAAAGAGTATTGAAATGCAAAGAAAAATACTTCGTAGTTTGTTGTATTAAGTTTTATTATTTTAATACATATGTTTAGTAAGGAATGTAGAAGTTAGCCAAATAATTTTATGGTATTCAGGGTAATAGCTTACATAAGAAGCTAATGAAAAGAGTTTAGGGGAAAGTATTTTTTATCAGAGAGTGACATGTGGCAGGAGATGACTTGAGTGGTCTTTATTTTAGTTAAAGTATAGATTAGGAGTAATTGCATCATTGCTTACTAGTGTATCTAAGTTCATGTAGTTAATAAGCTCGTTGTTAATAAGCTCGTTGAAGCTCGAATTTTAAAGAATATTTGTATTTGTTTGGATTGCATAATATTGTTTTGTAATATTATGAGAGTTTAGGGCATGAATTCATAGCGTAGATCATAAATAAATAAATTGTCTAAGATTATTTTGTTTTTGGAATCTAAATTTGAACAAGTTTGTATTGCATTAAATTCTTCTCTTTTATGCAAAGTATTATATAAAAATATCCATGTGTTTGTTAACTTCCTAAAACTGTTATTATTGCTTTTAGTTCATTATCTTCCCTAAACGAAGCAAATAAATTATTAAAAATTATTATAAGTCTCGTCCATACATTTGCTTAGTTATATAGATACTTGACTCGAGCTTAAAAAATAAACGAGCAGGCTCAAGCCAAGCTTCAAACGAGCCAAGTTCAAACAAGAATTTTAAAAGCTTGATTATGAGCTCGAGTGCTAATAGTATTTACCAAGCTTAGCTAGAACGTGCAAGTTAATACTCGGCTCGGCCCACTAACAACTCTAGCTACCAATACCCATCTCACATATCTAATAGGTAATAGAATTAGTTCAATTAATTGTATAATATTAGGAACTTATAATTATTGATTACTAACAACAAAGTAATTTAACAAACACTTCTTAAACGTTTAGAGTTTTGCTTTGTCATCTATAATCAGTAGTTACGTACTAAGTAAACTCAAATTTAATTTAATGTTATTGGACAAATACGTAGCAGTAACCACTAACATACTACATTAGCCTCACCATGCATCTATAAATAACTTAGGAAACTATGCACCAATTAAGCAAACTCTCTTATTCTAAGTTCTAACAACAAATAATCTTCTTTAATTTGCATACATCCTACACTAGTTCTCCTAACAAATGGAACCTACACAAACAACACGTGGCAACACGCTTGAGGTCGAGACGATCACAAGAAACACTACCAATGCCGTTGAAGACGACGTGGACTACACAAAACGGGCTCAGTGGCTCCGAGCTGCAGTCCTCGGAGCCAATGATGGGCTCATCACAACAGCCTCACTAATGATGGGAGTAGGTGCTGTGAAACAAGACATCAAAACCATGGTACTCACAGGTTTCGCAGGGTTATTTGCCGCGGCTTGCAGTATGGCCATTGGGGAGTATGTGTCTGTGTACTCGCAGCTCGATATCGAGCTTGCGCAGAAGAAAAGAGACAAAAAGGACGACAATGATGGTGAGAATGACAGTTTGCCGAGCCCCATACAGGCGGCAGTTGCTTCTGCCGTAGCTGTCGCCGTGGGGGCCATGGTGCCTTTGCTTGCGGCTATGTTTATAAGGAATCATAAAGTTAGGCTTGGTATGGTCCCCGCGGCCGTGACCGTGGCATTGGTAGTGTTTGGGTGGCTTGGGGCTTATCTAGGGAAAGCACCTGTTTTAAAGGCTTCTATTAGGGTTTTGTTGGGAGGATGGTTTGCTATGGGCATCACCTTTGGCCTAACAAAGTTGATTGGCTCACACGGTACTTTGACTTGATTAAGTCTTTTTTTAATCTTAACTTTGGTGCTAAATATGTTGATGGTTTAGTCGAATCAGAAAATAATGTTTGACTTTGACTTAAACACAACTAGTTTCATATCCAATCCATTTTAGTTTTAATTACCTGCTTGTTTGTAACAAAATGGGTAGTTTGTAATAGAGAAGCTGAAATTAAATAACAAGCACCAATTTTTCTCATTTCTTATTTTTGTCTTCTATATATAATAATCAACATTTTCTTTTTCCTTTCTTTCTTATCTTATTTGGTGCAAATTAGAGCTTTGGTTGACTCACAAATTAGACGATGGGAGGCCATTTCGATATTGCAACAACACGAATAATATGGTTTTTAAAAAGCTTGTTCACGACAAATATATAAAAATACACACTTGTTTATTATATACGGAGTACTAAATTATTACCTTGTATTTTAACTCTAAAGTCAAATTTAATATTACAATTCGGTCATATACTGAGTACTTAAATTATCCTCTAAATCTTCATTCTTTGAAACTAATGAATGATATCATTATTGAGAACATCTAAAACCACTTCTTTCCCAAACTAATTCACAAATAAAACTAATTTACAATTCGTCAGTCTAACCAGTCGTCGGTCTCTTATGAAATGACTAGTGTTTCTTAGGGGCTCTTCAATCTCTTGAAAAACCAAGAAACAACATAGCCTTTCTCGCACCACGGCAAAGGCTAAATGTCGACCGCTCTATGGCCTCTTATTCTTGTGAACTAATTAAAAATATGGTTGGAAGGTGCTTAATTGAGTTTGGGCATTGCGCTACTGCACATCCAACTTCTATGTGATTGTATTATGATAGTAAATTTGTTGTTCATATTGCTTTAAACCTGTTCTTTTATGAGTTTATTAAAACATATTAAGGTCGATTGTTATTATGCTTGCGATCTTATTCAAGATGATTTAATTTGATCTTTCCTAGTAATTTTCCGACCATTGAGCAGTTGGATGACATCTTCGCTAAGGCTTTCATTTGCGCAACAGTCAATTTCAATATTACTTATGTCGCAAGTTGTGTCATACGAGTAATATATTCTGGCAAATACTTTACATTAGGTTTGATATACATTGGGTAACAACAATAGAGTAAATAATTAATGCTTAATCAATCTGATGTCTAATAAAGCTACGCTATAATGTAAAGGTGCTTAATTGGTGCTTGTGGAGAGCACACTCTCTTGATTAAATAATCCGCCTCCCATTAGTTGACACTTGTCACCCGTACTCTTCAAAATTTCAAACTTTCGTTCATTTTTTAAAAAAACTACTAATTTAGCCCAGATGATGCCCCGGGTCGATGTCAAAATACCAAATATTTCTTTTGTATCTTTTTACTTGCTACATTAGGGTTTTCGACACTATGACTCACTTTGGTGTTTTATACGTAAAGAAAAATATAGTCATATGGACTTTTGTTTGATTCGTTTCGATGTAAACTTTCCAAATATATAATTTTTATAATTTATTGAAATATATAACTCGAGTTAATAATTTAAAAAGTCCTTTATTGGAAAATGTAAAAAAGCAAGTAAAAAAGTTTGGAGGTAATATGTTATTATTTATAAATTTTTATAATTTATTTTATTATCTTTTTGTAATTAATTGGCTCATGCAAAATTGATAAGATTATGTTACCATGATAAGTTTGTCGTTAAAAAGGAATTTTTTAAAAAAACAAATTCACTTTTTTTGGATGGAAATAACAATTATCGGGCACTTGAGATAAGGGAATGTGTTAGTAATAGTCTCTTATTATGCCTCTTAAAGATGTACATATTTGTGCATGTACTTTTAGTTACATGTTCTCATGTAACTATAACACTTTATTTTATTTTATTTTATTGTGAACAACTCATCAACAAAAACAAAGTGGATTGATGGTTGTGAATTCACATTTCATTTATTTGAATTTTTGGATATATCGTATCAAAGTGGGAGAGAACTTATCTGCGTGGCGCTATGTTGGCGAAAGGATGCCATGTGGTACAATGCAGGTGAATGTTTGGGGGCTTACGTGGCACATCGACGTTCTCCGAAACGCCTTTTAATATATTATATAGACTTTAAACTTTATCTTCATTAGTTAACACCATTGAAATATTTTAGGAGAAACGGCCACCAAAATTTATATATATATTAAATATTTAATTATATTAATGATGGAGCTCACATAGTAATATTGATTTCTTTTGTAATCATTATAGACAATAAATAAACCTTTTCATGATTTTTTTTATATTTAAAAAAAAATATTTCTAATTATTATCTATTTTTACAACCATATTATGGTATAATTGTGAAAAAAATATATTAAAAAAAAATTTAATTAGCTATATTTATATTTTGAAAAATAATATAATTATTTTTAAATATCCCTATAATTACTTTGACTAATATAGATAAAATATAATCATGTATAGAACTTTGGCGTCCGTTTGAGAAACAACCGCCAAAGAATTCAATGTAAAATGATAATATAAGCCAAGCTAAGGGAGTTTTATTCCTTTCATAATATTAGTTAAATGATAAAAAGTTTCCCCAATATATGGGTGCTCACTTGCTCATTAGTGTTATTTTGCATACATTAAGGAGCATGCATCTAGCCAACTTTAGGCCCTAAAAGAAGAAGCATTCATGCAAGAAAAATGCCGCATCTTTCACTACTATCTAATGAAAACCGAAATTGACTACAATTTAGCAAAGTATATTAGCCCTTTTTGGGTTATTTAAAAGAAAGTTGTGAGTTATGTACGGGGGCTTTGGAGCACTTCATCATTGGTACTAATAAGTAATAACTCCACCTATCTTGAATAACTACAGTCTACAGCCACGTAATCAAGTGATCGTATGTATGTACTAATTTAAAGCAAAATAATACATTTTTCATATGAGAAAATGTACTTTTATTCATTCAAGAAACAATAATTTTTTTCAATCAAATATACAAATAAAAAAAAAACTATTATATACTACATCCGTAATCTTTTACTTGCAACAAAGGGGTATTGTTTATGAGATATAAAAGATTCATTTGTTGCAAGTAAACAATTACAGAGGTAATAATAAAAATCAAGATAGTATTAAAGAATGATGACAAAGAACCTTTAATTTATATAATCAAAGATTAAAAAGTTGGAGTTAGATCAATTGAAAAGTTGTGGCAAAGAATTTCAAAACACATCAAAACAAATTCATTCTACAATAATTTTTTTAAAATAATTTTTAGATTTTTCTACATTTTGCCTTTGAGGTATTGAGTTTTCCACACCGTGCCCTCCTAAATTAAAATTAATTTTCACGTGGTGCCCCTAAGGTTCAATTATTTACTATGCCATGACTTTGTTGTTGAACAAATATTAAATGCTCGTAAATTATTTGTTGCATATATGAGCCATAGTGCTCATAGTGGTCTTTAATTGCAAGGGAAAATGATAGAGTATAGGCCATGAGCAGAGGCGTATGAGCTACCAAATTGAGATTAAAATTGTGACATTTTTAATGAAAAAGTCATGGTTTAGTCACTTAATAAATTTTAGGGGAACCATGTGGAAGTTTTAATTTGGGAGAGTATAACGTAGAAACTCAATACCCTAGCTAGCTAGGGGCACCAAGTAGAAAAACCCATAATTTTTTTTATAAAAAAAAATTTGATTTGGAAGAAAAAAAATAACTTATCTTTCAATGCATTATACTTGATCAATCTTATATCTAGTTTGGGAATTAGATTTTTAAAAAAGTCATATTGGTAAATATTTTGCTAAACTAGCCATTTTGGCAAAAGATATGGAGATGCACAAAATTCGTTGTTCAATGCTATTACATCTATACTTACTCATTATTTGAGAATGCCCATTTATTGTAAAACAATTAAGGCCCTGTTCTTTTGGGTTGAAACTTTTGGCACTTCATTTCAGTCCAATTTAATCCAGTCTAGTTCATTCCAGTCCAATCCAGCTCAATTCAGTTCAGTCTCCCTCCATTCGGGTTTAGTTATAATTACTACTTCATTTCAGTCCACTTCAGTTTAGTTCAGTTCAATTCACTTCAACTTCATTTCAGTCCAAAAGAACAAGGCTTAAATCATATTTTGGATTTTCTTTCATTTTTATGTCAGATATATGAGTATTATCTTCAATTTTAGTTGACTTCTATATAGTCATATATAGGTTTTAGCAACAATACAAAAAGCTCATATTTAGAGGGTGCCTAATTATGTTTGGATACTCCCTAAAATATTATATTTGATATTACACCATCGATGCATGTCGACGTCCTGAAGCATCGTCCACTAACTATAAAAACTTTGTAATAGAATTCGTTATAAATGCGTTATGGATTATTAAGTGTGCATGTCTATTACCCCTTCACATTACATAGCCTTTTGTACTCCCTAGTCTATTCATGTTACAAGGTTTTTTAAATTCCTGTTAGACAAAAAACAAAGGTGTCGTGCCATTCATATGCCACTTACCTATGAGGTAGAGGTGATCAACTTTATCCCGGCCCGAAAAATTGCTGGTTTTGGACAACATATTTTCGGCCCGAATTTGGGCAGGCCCGACCCGACCCGGTTTTCGCAACTTTCCCGCGGGCTTTGGCTGGTTAAATGTAAGAAGTTTATTTGAATTTTTAGGCCCGGCCCGAAAAAGCCCGAAAAGCCTGCCAAGCCATCTCTAAAATTTCGGGCTTTGGACAACAAAATTAGGCCCGAACATAGGCTCGGCCCGGCCCAAGCCCGAATAGCGCGCCTTCTTTAATGTGGTGAGCACGGCTCGGCCCATAATCACCTCTACTATCAGGGGTTACCTTTTGCAATTTTTCCACTTGTGCTACCATGTATTTATATGTATGTACATCCACTTGACTGGAATGAGAATATACATACAAATATATATTCTTTTATATCTCTCTACAATATCTCTTTATTTTATATCACGTTATCAGCACGATTCTCTAATTAGATGTATTTGATAAAAACAATCACTTCACATCAAAGCATGGTTACTCCACAAATCGAAGGATATAATTACTCAACAAATTGAAGGTATGATACTTTACAATATAAGGTACTTATATACTAGTTTCTCATTTTTACCTAACAATTTTATAACATTGAGTGATTTTGCTGTAGGAATTTAGTTGGCCACTTTGAGTAATTCTAGATCACCCAAAAACAATAATCATTTTATATACTAGTATATATGTCTTATCAATTTTTTTGAAATTTTGATATAATCATAGCCATCAATATTTTCTTGGTTTAGTAGCTTAATTTGCATGTATCCGTCGTGTACTTATATCATAAACCAAAGCACAATAAAAAGTTATGGAATATTTTAAGTGGATTATTATGTTGATCGTGCTTATGAACACTAGTTTGAGCCCTCATAGAATATAATATTTTTCTGTTATACACTAATATATTTTCTATATTAGTTTTATAAATACTCCATATTATTAGATAACTTACATACACCATCAACATTTTTATCTTGACTTATGCACATCTCAAGGGACATGTCAAGACAATATCAATAGGAGTCATGGGACTATGATACTATGGAACCTAGACATCCCTTTTCTTTTTCTCATCAAGGCTCTTTAATATCAAGATTCTGTGCATGGGTAATTTTTCTATTGATTTTCAGAACGTTTCATACAAATTTTAGATCATAACACACTACATAATGGATATCCTCAGATCATTTAATTTATCAGTTTTTTTTTAAGACACACATATGAGATATATGATGAGTATGACTTTCAAATCAGTTTTATACGCAATATTAATTAGTGTTGAAGGGACTATTTTTGTTTTATCTTCTGGGTTTTAGACTTCAATTACAATAACTATACATGTGTATAGTTAGACTCTTCTCATAAATAAAAAAAAATGTTACATATCTTTTGTCTTTTAATCTTCTTGACTAGGTATGAAAAATCACAAATCTATTCAACTTTTATAATTAGAGTAATGACCTATTAAATACACAAAGTAACATCAACCCTATTTATATTTCTTATGTTTGTCTTTTATTGCACAACCATTAATAATAATAATAATAATAATAATAATAATAATAATAATAATAATAATAATAATAATAATAATAATCTACGTCATCCCAATGTATTCTACTTATCCTTTGTTGAATGAAGGTTAATTACTACTCCGTAACTGATATATAGTACTCAATTTATGTACTCCCAAAATATTCTTGGATTCTAGCTATCTTAGTTTTAGTCGCAGTCACATATTACTCTTTGCTTGATACATTATCCTCTATCTTATTTTTATCATTATTGTTGTTAATCTACTCCTTTTTGTACAAGGTAGCTTGGTAGCCTAGTTTTTATCATATGATCTCTTGCAAAAATGAAATTTATAGAATAATTGACATAGACATAGTACTTATAGAATTATGCATGTGTACAATGCAGCTTTAATCTAATTTGGTATCTATCTATTGTATTTAGTTATTATGTGTGATAATTTGGTTTAGGAGTTATAGATAATTGAATAGATTCGAAAAAGCTATGATTACATATGATATTTAGGCACATAGTAACCTAAAGTTCCCCAATAATATAATATAAAGGCCCATATACCTGCAAGGTGATACCAAATAATATACTTCATACGTAATCGAAAAATTTATAATAGTCTCTAACGTACGTTCCATAGATACTCCACCGTTATGCAAACATTGTGCTTCTATGTCACTGTGCCAGACCAATAATCTAAATATGATTTTGAATAATTAATATAGTTCGATGGATATTTTAGAATAAAATCTCGATTACAATTTATAATTCACAACCAAATAGATATACTCATTCCCAGAAGTGAATGAGAGACAAGAATGTTAAATGATAATGAAATCTTGTTTTTAATGATTTTTTTATTTATGAAAAACTTCATTAGAATTCCAAACATGCATACATAAAATTCATTTTAGCTAAAAATTTTATTTTTATTTTTAATGAAGAAAAAGAGAATGACATTGTGCGAAATTTACTTGAACAATGTACATTATGCCCATCCTTTTGAGGATTTTCAAAATATATAGACTTATATATATGGGCAAGAGAAATAAGCAAGAGCTTCTAAGAATAATCTTACTCTACTTGATATGTGACATTGCCAAATGAATTCAACTATAAAGAGGTATAAGATATTTAAAGGTTGTTGGATTAATTTCATGTCCCCATATGCGAGGATTAGGGGGAGATTTATGCCATTGTTTTTATAATCCTTGCGAATGAATCATTAAGAACGTTGATGGTTAGTTTTGGTACATATATTAGCTTAAATATCAGAATTATGGAGGTTGCCAAATGATAGTTAAATATTTTGAATCATACCACCCCGAAGATGGATATGAAAAAATTCATTAACTATATACCAATTGTAAATGATCCAATTCAAATTGATTTCTAAGAAGGATATAATCAATTGTTTCTAATAAATTTAGAGCTCGCCTGAAGTGTTTTAGACCAATAGGTTCCATAGATAAGAATCTTAGGAAAAGGAAAGAAGCAACAATTATTAATGACAAATTCAAGATATTAACAAATTTGGTGAAGCTCCTACAAAAAATTATGGCCAGTAAAATTAACGTATACCATGATTACATAAAGTACTCCAAAGGAGTACAAATGTCCAAAAAGGTCAGTGTGCATCAAAATTTTACTTAATACTCCAGCAGAGTACTCGTTATTATATTGAATCAAGTATTAGCTGATTGTCTCTCCAACTGAAGAAAGAATTACATATTATCATTATATCACATCATATATTCATATTCATATTCATGGTCATGCATAAAGTAGTATATCTAATAAAGTGATCACTGGTGTCAGAATTGACTAGAATTAACATTTGGACAAGTGATTGGATGTGATAATTAGATAGGCCATCCGGGTTTAATAAATACCCGTTATGTGGAAACTTCAAGTTTTATAATGTGCTGACGCTCTCTCAATGTAATATATATGAAATGAATTGAATTGCAAGACATAATATTGAGATTGAGCTATATTTGGTTTGTGATTTTTAATGATTTTTGTTGAAGAAATTGTCAAGAGATGATATATTGGTTTCGAATAAAGTTTTATACGAAAGCATAATATGTGACCAGAATTTCACTAAAATAACTTATATTGTCAACTATTAGGTGATTAGAAGCTTAACAAATCCAAATTGTATGAGGAAATTTTGAGTAGTTAGTATCATACTATCAAGGTTTCTAGTGATCCTAAAGATCACTACTGTGAAATTATAAGCAAGATTATATTTGTATAACAATTCTTGATTGGGGTTATTATATGTCAGCACAAAAGAATAAGAAAAGAAGAGAGACAACTGCACAATACATGTCTCCCGGTTGATATTAGATCTCCAAAGGAGACCAAATTGTGAAAGAATTATGAAACATATACATTTGTGATGTACATTAAAGGATAATGAAAGAAATGATTTTTCTTTGAAAGTTTTCTCCGTAAGAGATGGGGTTTTTTTGTTGTTGAGTATGACTCTTCTACGTGATGAAATTTGTTGCACATGAATTTGTATACTAAGTTGGTATATAATTTGATGCCCTTAAAAATAAGATATTTTACCAACATAAGGGGAGAAGAATTCGCATGAATTGGCAAAATTGCAAAATTGATCCTTGTAATGGTACTTTGAAAAATTATATGCCAACTTTTGTCTATATGTTGCACACCTATGATTTGATTTGTGTACCTCTATGTTTCATTCAGAGGCATTTAAAGATATATTTTGGTAATAGTGATAATGATATTACGTGTATACATTGAGGCAAATCTTTTCAATACTTAAATCACTATACCTGAAGTGTATCTTATATGATCGGTTCCCATGTAAAGATGTATTTATGGCAAGATAGTGCAGTTGACACCTGTTAAAAATGTATTGATTTTTTTTGAAATACCCAGGAAGTGGAGAAGTGGTATAAATATCTGAATTTTAATAGATGGCCTATGACATAAGAAAATTAATAATGATGCCAATGAGAAATGTATTCAGATATCATTGTAAGGATAGCATGCAAATGTATATGGAAGAATATTATGATACCAGTATATGACGCAACCGATAAATAATATGCATATGCAAAAGAAGTGGACTTGAGATGAGAGATCTAAATTGTCCATTTTGATTTCGACATATTGATAATGATTAAAATCTTAACATGGACTAGAAGTCCAATGAAATGTGAATTATAATGATCAAAACTTTTATGAGGGACTAGAAGTTCAACTAATAAATGGATTTTTGTAAAAAAATCCGTACTGTACAGTGTGTCACATTAGTTGAGTCTTACTTTGGTGTACGTGTATATGTTTTTGTGTACTTTTGTGTCCATTTTGTGTTATTCATTGCTTGTCTAGTAGTTAGAGGCATCCCTCATTGTATATATGTGTTGTTCAAAATCTTATTTGTATTATTTTTACATCTCATGCATGTATATTGCACAATAATTGTGGTGTATGTGAATTATGTCCCAATTATAATAAGTTGAGCTTATAATTGTGGTGGACACTTACAGGACATACGCAGCTTATACTCCAATGAGCTTATATTTGTGATATCATATGAAGGCAATCTAATAGCATGTTATGAATCATGCTCGAAAAGTTCCCGAAGAACTTATACACAATGTGTTCAAATGTCTTACCCTTCAAATTCTATATTTGGATATCACAATATTAATGTTTCTATCAAACTCCTAAAGAGTAATGATTATTGTATTATGACATCTCAACATTTATTATGAGTATGTAAGAGTAAGGATTATTGTAGTATGACATCTCAACATTAGCTGAAAACAACTGAACTGAACTGAATTGAAAGTTTTTATTATGGATTAATGACTTTTAATTATGGATTATTGATTTTTAACTATTGATTATTGATATTTAACTATTGATTATTGATGATTTATTTTTAACTATTGATTATTGATTTTTAATTATAATTATTGTTTTTTTACCATGATTTTTATGGATTGACTATGACTATTAATTTTTAACTATGGATTATTAATGATTTATAACTATGGAGTATGAGTTTTAACTATGGAGTAATGACATAATAATAATTTTTATATTAATCTACTAATAATTTTTAAACAAAAAAAAAACGTTGTTGGTAGTTTATATTTTATGAAATAAAAACTAGTAATACATATTCATATTTTTTGTAAATGGTAATCCATTTATGTGGTATATTAATATTTTTGTAAACAACAACAACAACAACAATAATAATAATAATAATAATAACAACAATAATAATAATNTCTATGTTTCATTCAGAGGCATTTAAAGATATATTTTGGTAATAGTGATAATGATATTACGTGTATACATTGAGGCAAATCTTTTCAATACTTAAATCACTATACCTGAAGTGTATCTTATATGATCGGTTCCCATGTAAAGATGTATTTATGGCAAGATAGTGCAGTTGACACCTGTTAAAAATGTATTGATTTTTTTTGAAATACCCAGGAAGTGGAGAAGTGGTATAAATATCTGAATTTTAATAGATGGCCTATGACATAAGAAAATTAATAATGATGCCAATGAGAAATGTATTCAGATATCATTGTAAGGATAGCATGCAAATGTATATGGAAGAATATTATGATACCAGTATATGACGCAACCGATAAATAATATGCATATGCAAAAGAAGTGGACTTGAGATGAGAGATCTAAATTGTCCATTTTGATTTCGACATATTGATAATGATTAAAATCTTAACATGGACTAGAAGTCCAATGAAATGTGAATTATAATGATCAAAACTTTTATGAGGGACTAGAAGTTCAACTAATAAATGGATTTTTGTAAAAAAATCCGTACTGTACAGTGTGTCACATTAGTTGAGTCTTACTTTGGTGTACGTGTATATGTTTTTGTGTACTTTTGTGTCCATTTTGTGTTATTCATTGCTTGTCTAGTAGTTAGAGGCATCCCTCATTGTATATATGTGTTGTTCAAAATCTTATTTGTATTATTTTTACATCTCATGCATGTATATTGCACAATAATTGTGGTGTATGTGAATTATGTCCCAATTATAATAAGTTGAGCTTATAATTGTGGTGGACACTTACAGGACATACGCAGCTTATACTCCAATGAGCTTATATTTGTGATATCATATGAAGGCAATCTAATAGCATGTTATGAATCATGCTCGAAAAGTTCCCGAAGAACTTATACACAATGTGTTCAAATGTCTTACCCTTCAAATTCTATATTTGGATATCACAATATTAATGTTTCTATCAAACTCCTAAAGAGTAATGATTATTGTATTATGACATCTCAACATTTATTATGAGTATGTAAGAGTAAGGATTATTGTAGTATGACATCTCAACATTAGCTGAAAACAACTGAACTGAACTGAATTGAAAGTTTTTATTATGGATTAATGACTTTTAATTATGGATTATTGATTTTTAACTATTGATTATTGATATTTAACTATTGATTATTGATGATTTATTTTTAACTATTGATTATTGATTTTTAATTATAATTATTGTTTTTTTACCATGATTTTTATGGATTGACTATGACTATTAATTTTTAACTATGGATTATTAATGATTTATAACTATGGAGTATGAGTTTTAACTATGGAGTAATGACATAATAATAATTTTTATATTAATCTACTAATAATTTTTAAACAAAAAAAAAACGTTGTTGGTAGTTTATATTTTATGAAATAAAAACTAGTAATACATATTCATATTTTTTGTAAATGGTAATCCATTTATGTGGTATATTAATATTTTTGTAAACAACAACAACAACAACAATAATAATAATAATAATAATAACAACAATAATAATAATAGTAATAATATGAACAAATAATATTACGAACCAATAATATTAGGAACAAATCAATTAGAAAAAATAATAATTAGCAAAATAAAAGAAGCGCTGAACTGAACTGAGCTAAACTGAGCTGATTTTAAGCTGAAGTAAACATGCCCTTAATCTAATTTTGTATTCATCGGAGAACTATCGTACAAAATATTGTATGTCTAAAAATAAAAATGGGGTATCTTCTTAATTACAATGAGAATAATTTATGGTCCAAAAGAACCATGAGCCAAAGTATATTATTACTTATGCTAAGATTGTGCAATAATATTTATGATACCACGAGTTATCATAAATTCTGATCAATATTTAATTGTTAATTGCTACTTTATATTGCCTCCAGAAGAAGGCATAAATTTAATGGTTACGACAAAACTCAAATTTCAAATTTGTATAGTGGTAAAAACAACATATCTAGTATGATTTTCACACAAGTATGGAGATGAAAATGTCTCACATTAAAGTTTTGAAAATTCAAAATCAATCGAGAAGGATCAACTTTTAAGGAATGTTATTCTAAAAGTGCAAAGTTATCCAAATGCATTGGATTTATCACAATAGAAAATCTCAAGCTATGCATTCATCAAAGGGAGAAACTACGCGCTGCACTCTTTTCCCTTAACCATGGTTTTGTCCTACATTGGGTTTTTTTGGTAAGGTTTTTAATGAGGCAGGATTCTTAGGCGTATCACGATAGTGTTGTACTCTTTTTCCATCACTAGGTTTTGTTCCACAGGGTTTTCCTAGTAAGATTTTAACGAGGCACAATATTCATAATAAACATCCAAGGGGTAGTGTTATGTAACATTAAGTGTGGATGTCTATTACCCCTTTACATTACATAGCCTTTTGTATTCCCTAGTCTATTCATGTTACAAGGTTTTTTAAATGCCCGTTAGATAAAAAACAAAGGTGTTGTGCCATTCATATACCATTTACCTATGAGGGGTTAACTTTTGCAATTTTTCCACTAGTGCTATCATGTATTTATATATGTGTACATCCACTTGAATGGAATGAGAATATACATACAATTATCTATTCTTTTATATCTCACTACAATATCTCTTTATTTTATAACATTTTTTATGTAAAAACAAATTACTACATGATATTTTGTTTCTCTTATGCAACTACGTACCTAATTAATAAGCTAATTGTTTTTAACATTTGAAGAATTTCGTCATATGTTTTGTTAATAAATATTCCATCCGTTTCACTTTATTCTTTACATTTTGACTATGAACACTATTTACAAATCATACTTTGACCATTATTTGCACTTTATATATAAATAAAAATATATTTATATGAGATCCTATTTGATTCGTCCCGTTTTTTCCTATTAGTATGTCACCTTTTTATAATTTTTATATATACAAAGTTAAAGGTAGAAGTGTTACAAAACTCACATTGGCAAACGTGTAAAATGAAACGTAAAAAATAAAATTAAACGGAGGGAGTATAACCTTTGGCTTAAATTAAACCCTTTCCTGCAATACATTTATGAATACAAAATTGATCATAATTTATTATAGATGTGTCTTGTGTGGAGTAGGATTCACTATCAAAAACTTCTTCATTTACGTCGATATACATTAATGATGGGGTTAAATCTCGTCATAAATAATCAAATAGGTTGTCGTAATTGGCTTGAATTCTAGTAACTCTATAAAAATCAATAACAATAAAAAACATTTATGACAGGATCGCGACAGAAAAGTTACATTTATGACGCCCTTTTAATTTTCTACAACGGACTCACAACGATGACTCTTTTCCATGACGAGTAAAATCATTTACAACGAAATTTCCTATCATAAATAACCTATTTTCTAGTAGTGATAGGATATTACCATTTTTATTTGGTTTTTCTTGATAATATTTCCCAAGGAAAATCAATAATTATTTGACTTATTAGACAAATGGTAGGACAAAAGAATACTATATCCTTGTTTGATATATGGCGTCAATAAATTATAATGGTTAATTAATAACTTAAAGAGATTACAATAACTTAGCTAGGTTATTATACCCATACAATGCATGATTACAGGGGCGGACCCACTTATGGGAACAGTGGGTCCCATGCCCACCCATAAAAAAATTTAAAAATCAGCTTCAATTAAGAAAAAAATTCTCGCGTGTTGCGTGTTGGGCCTGTTGGCCTTTTCTCTCTCTCTCTCTCTCTCTCACAAATCACAAACCCTCTCTCAATAACTCACTTCCCTTTTCTCTTTTTAAACTTTCAAACTTTAAACCCTAGATTATTAACTATAGTAGCTTGTCAGTCCGTGCCTGTTGATCCACCGGCCACCGGTCCTCATGAGTTCATGCCTGAAGACCAAGACGAGTCGTCGTTCGCAGTGTCGTTGTCGCCGAAGTGCCGAATGCTTCATGAAATCGCGAGTTCTGTCCTTGACAGCTTAATTAATTTTTCCTTTATTTTCTTTGTTAACTTAATTAATTTAATGAATTAGAAGATTTGAAGTATTAAAAAATCTATGATTTTTGAATTTGTGAATTTGTGATTTGTGAATTTTTGATTCGTGATTTGTGAATTTGTGATGTAATTAAGGTGAAAAAATGATGTATTTTTCATGTAAATAGGGTGAAAAAAATTAATTTGATTTTTGATGTAAAATGGTGGGAAAATGTTGTATATATTATGTTAGATTAATTTGATTAAGAATTTAAGTATGATGTAAATAGGGTGAAAACATGTTGTATTTTTTTGTGAAAAAATGCATTTTTTATTATGGAAATTTATTATGTCTGTCCATTATCCCCATGTGTAACTACTCCTTTGTAATCCCCATACTATTTACTCTTCTCTAGTAACATCTTGTGTTATTGCACCTTCTTTTGTAACTTCCTTGTGTCTTAACTCCTATATAACTCTCAAGACATTATGGTGCCTCTTCAATATTCTTGGAGAAGTTACTAGCATAGTTATAATCAAGTGTATAAATATGTAATGTTGTCTCATGGAATAGTGTGAGGATGAGATTATATATTATTTACTATTTTCCTTCTTTTATTGTTCATTTTCTCTATTTTATAACGGTTTTTTTATTTATTATTTATTTTTTATAAATTCATAATTTGGTATTTTGTGTTTATAGTTTAAAATGTTAAGTTTATTAATAAGTACAAAAACTTAAATTAGTTTATTACTTTGAAATTATAAATTCACAATTACTTTATCACTTATATTTTTATAAATTATGGATTCGTATGGATTAGTTTAATAGCCTAAATTTAAATGCTTAATGTTCAAATTATTTTGTGTATTTTTAGAATGAAGAAAAGCAATTCAAGTAAGTCTAAAAGCGTTCAAGCTTTTTCTCAAAAAGTAGTGAATGCACTTCTCCTCTTCCAACACAATTTAGTGCTCAAAATCAACCTCCAACTCAATCAAGTGCACAAAATCCGCCCCCGCATCAAACAATTGAACAAAGTTATCTCTCACGTCAAGTCAATGAACAAAATTCAATTCCTCCCCATTTAAGTCAACAAAACTCCTCTTTGTTAAATGATAACACTCCACAAAGTGAAAATGATGGAGAAAACACGAAGTCTTAGACCAAGACTAACAACAATTGATGTTGTCAATCTTCCCTAAAACATGGGGAAAAGAAGGAAGATTACTGATTTTCATCCCGATGACATTGATGCTGTTAGAAGGCAATATATTCAAAGAAAACCTTGTCAACCTAAAGATCATGAGTTTCCTTTCCGACAAATTGGAGGGAAAAGGTGACAGTTTGTCAAAGATTGGTTCAGAAGTACGTCATAAAGCTTGGCTTGAATATAGTGTGGAAAAGGATGCGGCCTTTTGTTTTTCTTGCTATTTGTTCAAGAGTGAGACCTTAGTAGGAGGAGATGCCTTTGTTAGTGATGGATTTAATAATGGGAATAGGCCGGAAGCATTGAACAAGCATGTTGGTGGGCATATGAGTGCTCATAATCAAGCAATGGGGAGGTTGGAAAACTTCAAAAATCAAAAGGCTTCTATTATGACCGGGTTTTCTAATCAAATGCAGGATATGGCAAGTGTTTATGAAAAACGTTTAGAGACTTCAATTTGTTGTTTGAAATGACTTCTAAAACAAGGTTTGCCTTTCCATGGTCATGATGAGAAAGAAACTTCATTGAATAGAGGTGACTTTCTTGAACTTTTGCAATTTCTTTGTGACCATAATCCCGACTATGCAAATGTTGTCCTTAAAAATGCCCCGGGAAATTGTTAACTAACATCTCCTACAATACAAAAAAAAAACATAATCAATGCTTATGCTAAAGAGACAACCAAAGCAATAATTGAAGGTCTTGGTGATGGTTTTTATTCTATTCTTACTGATGAGTCTGCAGGTATTTCAGATAAAGAGCAATTGGCTCTTTAATTGAGATATGTTAATAAAAAGGGAGCCATTAATGAGCGTTTTCTTGGTGTTTTTCATGTTCCTAATACTATTTCTTTCACACTTAAAAATGTTATTAAGTCTTTGCTTATAGAACATTCTTTGAGTCTTTCACAAGTGAGGGGGCATGGTTATGATGGATCAAGCAATATGCAAGGCTCCATTAATGGCCTTAAATCTTTGATTGAAGAAGAAAACAAATCAGCCCACTATGTTCATTACTTACTCACCAACTTCAATTAGCACAAGTTGTCGTTGCTAAGAATAATTCGGATTGCGTTTGGCTTTTTCTTGATGTTCTTGCACTACTTCTTAAATTTATTGGTGGTTCACCTAAGAGGAGAGAATACCTTCGAGAAATCTAAAAACAACATGTAGAAGAGGCATTATCTTTGTGTGAAATTGGAGTAGGTTTAGAGAAAATCAGGATCGTGGCTTGAGTAGACCTGGTGACGCTCGTTGGGGATCTCATTTTAAAACACTTTTGAATGTTCTTCACTTGTATCCTTCAATTCTTAATTCACTTGATGCAATTGGGGAAGTCTTTATGGTTGCAGCTGATAGGTATTAAGCTACGAAAATGACAACTATGATGATGTCATTTGATTTCCTTTTTTTTTGGCTCACATGATGGTGTCTATTTTTGGGATCACAAATGAGTTGAATTTAGCATTGCAAAAGAGAGATCAAAACATTGTAAATGCAATGAACATGGATAATGTGACAAAGAAAATTTGCAGAAAATGAGAGATAATGTATGGGATGATATCTTGGTGAAAGTAACTTCATTTAAGGAAAAACATGAATTAGAAGTTCCAAGAATGCTGGACAACTACATACCCAAGACAAGGAAATTACGAAATAATATACCACCCATCACAAACTTTCATCATTTTCGAGCTGAACTATTTCTAACTGACCTTGATCTTCAATTGCAAGAACTTGAAAATCGTTTCAGTGAGGTAAGTAAAGAATTGCTTGTTTGTATGACTTGCTTTAATCCTTGTAATCAATTTGCTCCTTTTGACAAAAAGAAGTTAGTTCAACTTGCTCAATTCTATCCTAATGACTTTCCAAGTGCTCATTTGATTTATCTTGAATGGTCACTTGACAATTTCATTGTTGATATTCGAGGTGATGAGAGATTTTGGAATGTCACGACTTTGAATGAGCTTTCTATGAAACTTGTTGAGACAAATAAAAATGAAACTAATACCTCGATTTACTTGCCCCTAAAGTTAGTGCTACTTCTTCCGGTTCAATGGGAAGTGTTGAAAGAGTATTTTCTGGGATGAACATTGTGAAGGACAAGCTTTGAAATAGCATGGGAGATCAAATGTTGTACAATTGTTTAATTACTTATCTTGAGAAAGATTTGTTTTTACATGTTAGTATGAAAGATATTGCATTTTAAACCGATTTTCAAATATGAAAACTCGAAGAGAATAATTGTAGTAGTTCTCATTTGTTAAATTTTCTTTGTAACTTGACTTATCTATGACATTATTAATTAATCATTGTGTGTCATTAATTTATTTGATTGCGATTGATCGGAAGATTCGTAATTTCGTGTCGTTTCCTGCCCACCCATTGTTAAACTCCTGGCTCCGCTTTTGCATGATTATAATAATATATTAAACTGCTCCGTAGTATAATTACCATGCGATGCAAGACTTATAAATTAAAAATTAATTACTATTATGGAAAATAAATGATTCGTGAATTTGTGATTTGTGAATTTGTAATTCTTGAATTTGTGATTCGTGAATTTGTGTTTTGTGATTTGTGAATTTGTGATTTGTGAATTTTTGATTCATGATTTGTGAATTTGTGATATAAATAGGGTGAAAAAAAGTAATTTGATTTTGGATGTAAAATGGTGAAAAAATGTTGTATTTTTTTTTGTGAAAAAATGCTGTTTTTATTTATTATTATTATTATTATTATTTTATTTTTTATAAATTCATAATTTGGTATTTTGTATTTATAGTTTAAAATTTTTAGTTTATTAATTAGTACAAAAGCTTAAATTAGTTTATTACTTTGAAATTATATAAATTAACAATTACTTTATCACTTATATTTTTATAAATTATGGATACGTATGAATTAGTTAAATAGCCTAAATTTATATGCTTAATGTTCAAAATATTTTGTGTATTTTTAAAATGAAGAGAAGCAATTCAAGTAAGTCTAAAAACATTGCAAGTTTTTTCTCAAGAAAAGCCAACACTTGTCAAAGTAGTGAATGCAATTCTCCTCTTCCAACACAAGTTAGTGTTCAAAATCAACCTCCAACTCAAACAAGTGCACAAAATCCACCCCAAATCAAACAATTGAACTAAATTATCTCTCACCTCAAGTCAATGGACAGAATTCAACTCCTCCCCATTTAAGTAAACAAAACTCCTCCCCATCAAATGATAACACTCCACAAAGTGAAAATGATGGAGAAAACACAAGTCTTAGGACTAACAGCAATTGATGTTGTCAATCTTCCCCAAAACCCGTGGAAGAGAAGAAAGATTACTGATTTTGATCCTTATGACATTGATGTCGTTGTTAGAAGGCAATACATTTAAAGAAAACCTAGTCAACCTAAATATCATGAGTTTCCTTTCCGAAAAATTGGAGGGAAAAGACGATGGTTTGTCAAAGATTGGTTCAGGAGTCATAAAGCTTGGCTTGAATATAGTGTGGAGAAGGATGCAACCTTTTGTTTTGCTTGTTATTTGTTCAAGAGTGAGACCTTAGTAGGAGGAGATGCCTTTGTTAGTGATAGATTTAAAAATTGGAATAGGCCGGAAACATTGTACAAGCATGTTGGTGGGTATATAAGTGCTCATAATCAAGGAATGGGGAGGTTAGAAGACTTCAAAAATCAAAAGGCTTCTATTGTGATCGGGTTTTCTAATCAAACGCAGGATATGGCAAGTGCTTATCAAAAACGTTTAGAGGCTTCAATTAGTTGTTTGAAGTGGCTTCTAAAACAAGGTTAGCCTTTCCGTGGTCATGATGAGAAAGAAACTTCATTGAATAGAAGTAACTTTCTTGAACTTTTGCACTTTCTTTGTGACCATAATCCCGACTATGCAAAAGTTGTCCTCAATAATGCCTCGGGAAATTGTCAACTAACATCTCCTACAATACAAAAAGACATAATCAATGCTTGTGCTAAAGAGACAACCAAAGCAATAATTAAAGATCTTGGTGATGGTTTTGTTTCTATTCTTGCCGATGAGTCTGCATATATTTTAGATAAAGAGCAATTGGCTCTTTGTTTGAGATATGTTGATAAAAAGGGAGTATTTAATGAGCGTTTTCTTGGTGTTGTTCATGTTCCTAAGTTTCTTATTAAAGTTGTCAAAATAATATAGTAGCCCCACTTCTAAACTTTCTTAGCTAGCTAATGTGTATCATTGCAATAGTTACAAATATTAGCCAATTTACCTAACATTTAAATTAGATTGCTATATTAAGTAGTGGGAAAAAGCGAGTGAGAAAAAGTTTAATCGTATCGTGACACTTGTCAAGCAATAGTCTAAACTAAGTGACTTCTTTTTAATAGAGTTATAGATAGATAGATGAATGATAGATATAGATAGTTTCTCATTTGAGTAGAGACAATATTATTGAGTACATATTATTTCTAAATAATAAATAAATAAACAAAAATATTATTGAGTACATATCACCTAGGTTGTACGGACACACCTCCGATTTACCGTACCCCGTGACCGACACCGACACGACATCGACACACGTGTTTGGACACACGTACCCACATTGACATAATTGATTAAGCTCACTCGAGCACCCTATAACTTTTGAGTTATTTTTTCCGCTTTAATTGTTTATGTCTTTTAGGTTTTTAATAGCTGTCATGTTTAATAATTATATTATCATCACCAAATTTGATATTTATCTGTATGTTCAATTGAAAATACGTAGAAATATATATATATATATTCTCTTATTATTTTCTTTTACATACCCGTACCCTTAGTTATATATATATATATATGTATGTATTCTCTTATTGTTTTCTTTTATATACCAGTACTCTTAGTTTTTCACTAACATTTTCCCGTACTGATTTTGTGTCCGTACCCATACCGATAATCATTTTTCGTGCAACCTAGGATATCACTATATCAGACCCATATATGAAAGCTATATATCCAAGTTCCATATGTCCCTTAACCAAACTTTGCCAAAATAGGGTTGTTAAATTAACTTTACTGTAGATTACATTCTTTATGGATCAGCAAGTACAACTTTTATTCAAAAAAATTGATGTATTGTACTTACAATAGACCAATACTTCTTGGTTGCATACGGTCGAGCACACTCCTCCAAATTATATACTCCATCCATTTTTTAATTAGTTGCTATATATTGATTTATGACATTGTTCATTTATGTATTTTACTCACTTTGATTTTATATCTGTATATGTATGGAAAAAAATAATCATATGAGATTTTATTTAATTCGTCACAATTTTTTTAAATATATAATTTTCTCGTATATGAAACTTGAGATATAAATATTCAAAGTCATGCATTGAAAACTGTGAAAAAGCAAATGTAGCAACTAAAATGAAATATATAATTTTCTTATATACGAAACTTGACATATAAAAGTCGTGCATTAAAAATTTTCAAAAAAAAAAAATGAATGTAACAAGTAAAAAGAAACAAAAGAAGTACGAAGTATTATATATATAAATTCATGGTCTTAGCCATCTCTAATGCTTTGATTGCTTTCCTTCTCAGCAGTCCAACACTTCTCAAGTGGCAACCACTGTTGAGAAAGTATGAATTGATGTAATGATGTTTGATTGTTTCTCATGCATTATGCTTTATTAGGTCGTTACTTATTGTTTATTGATTTTTAATGTTTGGAATCTATGATACAAGGAGAGAGAAACACTTTAATGTGACATATTTTATATATGAAAAAATATAGGCATATGGCTCTCATTGAGGTTTATCAATCCCCTTTTCGGGGAATGATATCCCTTAATTTATTGGAGGAATCAAATATGGGTAGCATATTTGTCCCCACTTATCCCATATACTTACCTTAGTCACATTATGTCTACATATAATTACATTATCTGTTTAATAAATAACATTATAAATAGTAGAAATCACATTATAGTAGTATAAATTTTTTAACTTATCCACATGTACCTACCTTAGTCACATTATACGTACATACAATCACATTATCTGTTTAATAAATAACATTATTATAAATAGAGGAAATCACGTTATAGTAGTATATATCTAAAAATTAAAAAATATGAAAGGACAAGGGGTACCCCTATTTGATTCCTCCAACAGATTGAGGTTTATCAATCCCCCTCTCATTAGTATCATGTCTCACCATAACATTTTTGTATGTACCATAATGTTCTTACAAATTTTTATAAAGTATAGCGGTAGATATTGATGTTCAAACATGTTTATTGAAATTGTGAAATAAAGTCAAGGTGTAAAGAAGTTTAAAAAACCGAGGGAGTATATATTTATAACAGTTTATTGAAGGTGGAACCTTGGAAAGCATATGTTTGACTATTTAGGACCAGAACCTAACCACCAAGATTTGAGCCTCGATTTTGGATTTGCACCAAGGATTAACCGAGTGGAACACCAAAAAAAAGTCTAATTATATACTCCCTCTATTCATTTGAATTTTTTACACTTACAATTTTTAATGCACATATTTAAACATTAATACTAGTTGTAACAAAGGGATAATATTTTTGAGTATAAAGAAAATATTTTGTTGCAACTAATCGTTTATCGAGGTAGTATTTACATTTTAAATAAAGTTAAAAATTTGATGTTAAAAGCTTTAGTCTAGATGATGTTAACAATATTCCTTATGACTTTATTTTTCCATAAATATCATAGATATATTTCATACTTCCTCCGCTCCCAATTAGTCGCAACATTCCACTTCGACACGTACTTTAAGAAAAAGATTTGAGGATGTCAACGAGCAAACTAATCAAAATAATTTTGACACATATGTACAAGAGGTGACATACAACTTCTCGATGTTAAAATTATATCAATAAATTTGTTCATTTATGCTTTCAAATTTCATTCTCAAAATACGTGTCGAATTACAGCGTTGCAACTAATATGGAACGGAGGAAGTATTAAAGTTTTTCGTTTCTTCTATACCAAATTTCAAACATAAAGAACTCAAAGGAACGAAAAGAGTAGTATGTACATAGAGTAATTTGGTTATCCATGTCCTCCATACTAATTTATTAATCAGGAAAATATGTGATTTATGTGAATAAAGAGAAAACAGCTTTTGCTTTTCTTATTAGTGGATCAAAGGAGTGTGGCTGATACATGCCGTAGATGGCATTAAGACAAAGTTTTTTTTTTTATATATTTAATTTTGTTTTTAATTAAAACTATACAAAACTTATAGAAGACGGTATTATTCGGTAAGACTACTAATTAGTTAGTAAAATTAAAATAATATATTACTCCTTAATAGAATAATAAACATAATAGTTAAAAAAAATCTACAATTAATTGAGATCTTACCATAAGTCGGTGTTAGGGGAGACTTGTTAAACAAACTATATGCGGAACAAATTACTTGCTTAAAATTGGGTGTCTTTTCTGAATTAAATGATAACATGGTGTTACATATGGATATATTTATGGTTATGATGAACTAAAATAGATGTACTGGCAAGTGGGCACGCATGCATATTATAGTGGTCTTCAAACAATGGATATGGAATTATACTGTAACTAGCTAATTTTAAGATTAACACTCCATTCACAAGCTAGGTTGCACAAGAACAAATAGGTACATACAAAAATATATATACAATTATGATGATAAATTAAAAATATATGTATGCTATACAAAACTAATATTAAACACATTCTCATTATGTCCGAAAGGTCATCATGCTTATATCAAATCATCCAGATTACACCCTAATTTTAAATTTGAGTACGCATCATTTCTTTGTCTTATCTGAAATCTTTTAATTTAGTTATGTTGAAGCCCACATGTGAGTGTTTCATATTGATAAATCGAGAGAGTTCACTTTATAAGGTTCATGACTTCATGAGTTACTCCCCTTATTATTATATGATTTTAAGGTGGAACCTCCAAGGCTTTGTAAGGTGGATTCTCTCGAAAAATCACATATTGTCTAAACTAACTGTCTAAACTAAAAAGGGACCTCACGTGTGAGGGGGAGTGTTGAAGCCCATATGTGAGTGTCCCATATTGATTAATTGAAAGAGATTTAAACACTTTATAAGGTTCAGGGGAGTTAATCCCCTTATTGTAGGCCTGTATTTAACAAGGTACAGTCATAAAATTTTGGAAAACTAAAAAATGTTCATTGTTTAAGATGATGGAGACAAATTAAATTCATGAAACACAAACTACAGCAATTAGAAAATTAGCTAATTAGAAAGGCAATTACAGGTAGTTTGTCATCAACACTAAAGAAATTAGATTAATAAACACCCACTAACACTTTCATTAACTTACATCTCATTGCATGCGTGAGCAACCCAACATAAAATATACTTTCATAATACATAAATAGCCTTAAACATGCATGACATTACCAACTTAAATAAGAAGTTAATTAAATTATTCTAACACCATGAACCTTGAACAAACGCAGCCTAAAACCATCACACATAATGAAGAGACCCAACATCAAATCGTTAAGCCAGGTATTAACAAAGATTGGTTAAGAAACATGGTCTTAGAGACCAATGACGGGCTATTTTGCACTGCTTCGCTCATGATGGGTGTGTGTGTGCTCACTCAAGACCATGTCAAGGCGATTGTAATGCTATGTGGTTTAGTAGGCGTTGTGTTTGGCGCTTGCACAAAGGCTTTGGCGGTGTTCACATCCATTAGTAGGATGAACAATGAGATTGAGAAGGGGGCTGTGCATCCTCTACAAAGTGCCCTAGCCTCGGCCCTTGCCTTCTCGACTGGTGGAATGATACCATTGATTGGCGCGGTATTTATGAAAAGTTATGTTGTTAGGCTGGGAGTTGTGGCGGGTGTGATGAGTTTGGTTTACGCAGTGTTTGGGTGGTTTGGGGCGTTTTTGAGTGGTGCATCGTGGTTGAGAGCTGGTTTGAGGCTTTTGGTGTTTGGTTGGGTGGCTATGGCTATTGCACTAGGTTTGATCGTTCTGGAATGGTGATTTGTAGTTAAGAAGTTTCTTATTGTTGTATTTTGCTTAAACCTCTAAGGGGCAATCGAGACTATGTAGGCTGTTATAAATGTAAAATTCAAATTAAAATGAATGGATTGGTTTGAAAAGCTAGTTTTAAATTCTATTTTGTTGCAGCGTACATGTGAGTGTCCGACATTGATGAATTGAGAGAGAGTTAAACACTTTATAAGGTTATGAAGTTAATTCCTTATTGCCATATGGTTTTAAGGTGGAAGCTCCAAGGCTTTGTAAGGTTGATTCTACCTCGCTGACGGGTGCGACTCAGACCCATATTTAACATGGTGTCAGAGTCAGACCTATATTCAACACGGTGTCAGAGTTAGACCCATGACTTTGGGCCTTTAATGGCTCATAATCTAGGCCAAATAATTAACTAAATGACACATGTGAGAGAGAGTGTTGATAAATTCGCTTCGACCCACGAAAATTCATGACGTGTTGTCCGACTAAAAAGGAATCACACATGTAAGGGAGAGTGTTGAAGCCCACATGTGAGCATCCCACATTGATAAATTGTGAGGGAGTTAATCCCCTTATTGCCATATGGTTTTAAGGTGGAACCTTTTAGGCTTTTTAAGGTGAACTCTTTGTCGTTGACCGGTTTTTTTATTTGTGTACGTACACATAATTTATTTAAAGTTTTTAGGTTCACTACAACAAAATTGATCTTTTTTAGCTGTCAATTAATAGCGGTTATCCCCATAACCGCTGTTAAAAGTGAGTTGGCTACGTTTTTATAGCGGTTAATTAACAACAGCCATAAAAAGCTAAAGAAAAAGGCATATTATAGCGGTTAATTGGCAACAGCCGTTAAATCTCAAACAAAAACACAGTTATTATAGCGGTTTATTTTCAACCGCCATAAAAACAATCAAAATCCAAAGCAGCAAAGCTTATTATAGCGGTTTGTTTACAATCGCCATAAAATTAATATTTAAAACTAACTTAAAAAAAAAAAAAAAACGAAGTCTTCTTCATGCTCCTCACAAAAACATGAACTGGCTTAACACAATCAAACAAACCGCCTCACAAAAACCCTCAAGCTCCCGGCAAAATTCTAGATTAAATCTCCGGCAAAATTCCTGGCAGCAATTTTAATCTCCGGCGGCAATTTTCGATGACTAAAATCGACGCTACAAGTGAAAACGACGAGTAGAGGTAAATTTTGATTTCATTTACTACATTAAAGTATTTTAATATGAATTTGGTTAATATGATGATTGGTATAAATTATTGCATGTTATGAATTGTGGTTTTGATGATTGTATTTTATGGGGTATTGATTGATTGTTTGAGGAATTGGTTTTGATTTTGATTTTGGGCGAGCTTTGTGGAAATTAAGGGCTTCAATTTGTGATTGGTTTTGCATGTTTACTGATTGTTCTTATTTCTCAATTGAAAGTTAGATTAGTTATTGTTAATTACGCAATTATTAGTTTCATTGTTAGTTTCTTTTTTAGTTTTTGATAGCTAATTGTTTGTTTTTGAAATAGCCTTAAACAAATTGCAATTGGATTCTCTATTATCACCTCATGATCAAAACTTGTTTGTTAGGTTTCCCAGTCATCATTCATATCCTGGTAATCTGATGTTTTATTGGTGAATGGGGTGTTCTGCATTGAGAGTCAATTTAGGGTGTTCTACATTGATGTTTTATTGGTAATCTGATGTTTTGTCCTAGCAATCAGCATGAATCCGCTGCTATATGCAGATTGATTCATGAAGGGGATATAGCCATATAGTTATAGTGTTGGTAAAGTTTATAGTCCTATAGTCATTAAACACATTTTTTGGAGGTGGTTTTGCAACATGGATAAGTGATTTTCTGATAAGAGTGAATTCGGTGAGCCTGAGTTGTTTTTACAAGGCTCAGAATTAAATGATGATCTACCAATGAAGTATAGCCGCTTGACAGAGAGTTATCAGAATTGGCACTATCTACTTCTGGAGATTCGTATACATAACTAGGGAACCACTTTGTAATGTCAGGAGGCTCTGAAGTAAAACATGCATGATGCACACAAGTTTATAAATATTGCACCACTATATGTGAATATTAGCATATGATAAGCAAAGAGTTAAAGAGACGAGTACGTACCAGATGGAAATGAAAGTGAGTTTGAATACTCTGAAACCTGTAATAAAAGGAATCGAGCATTGGCATGGACAGTAAACTCAAAGTATAATCATCAATAATATTTAGGAATCATTGAGCTAAGGTAAAGAATGCATCAAACTATCACCTATGATTCCCATTATTTAACAAGTAATAGGGTAGTTATCAGTTTAGGAGTAACATATATTTAAGAGTAGATCATAAAACTTCTGAAATGTAGAGCTATATTACCAAAGAGACTAACAAACAATACCTTAAAATGAAATCACTTGAATGCATACACTCATTGTCCTTCCAAGATTCAAACATCTAGTAAGCCATATTCACAAAAATACAACTAAAGTTTAGACTACTAGAATAAATTTCAAATCTTCCAGCTTAGTGTTTATTGGTTTAGCAGACTATCTATACTTCATTGTTATTTTATGATATTGTGTTGGTTGACTTAAAGTATTGAAACTAAACTATTCTGCATTATTCATTTGTTTCTGATATCTATGCATTATATGGATTATATGGGTGTCAAACTGTCCGTCATAGGGAGTTTGGTCTAATCAGCATATAATGAGTTTGTACATGTAACAAATGCATATAATTCATGATGGAGTTTGTACTATTAGCATGAGAATAGTGGATTTGTAAAATATGTGAACTTATAAATGAGGGCAATTAGTTTATCTAAGTCATATTTAAAAGAAATTCGTAGTTTTTTTTATTCAAAATGAGTGGAGCGAGGCGGAGGATGGAGGGAAAAGGGAATAAGATATGTAAAGGATTGAGCGAAAAGAACTTAATTGGTCGAGGTCAAATCAAACAATTTTTTGTTGACAGATAGGAAAATATGGACGAAGCATTATATGAAGTAATTTTTTTTGACGGGGGAGACATGTATAAATGCTTTGAAATTTATTTGTGATTTGTATACCTTTGCTTTCTAAGATTTATAACTGTCATGGTGCTGCCTTGTCGATTTGTTATCAAATTCTTTCATAAATTTATTTGAAATTTTAGGTGTTTGAGCTAGTGATAGGTGATAAGCTGTCAACTTGTAAGTATTTATATAAAATAATGTCGTCATTGCCATGTGAGATACTCAATTTAGTACTAGTGATGTACGATAGTGCATGGAGCTATTTGCTTCTATTAGTGGAGTATCTCCTTTATTTGGATTTCTATGTCCATCTGGGATTTCACCGACGATCAAGGTACAAAAGGAAAACATGAAGAAGGTCAAGGATGACAAAAAAAGTCGATCTCAGTATATAGTTGATGTTTTGAAAATCAATGCAATGAAAGGAAAAATCTTCCTTGCTCCATATAATGCCGGGTAATTCTTATCTATATCTTATTTTACCCATTTAATCGTAGGTTTTCTATGCCGTACCATATTTATGTGAAGAAAAGGTGGGATTTTTAGTAGCTTATGTCTTGCGTGGTTTAATGTCTGTTGAGTAGGATACATTGGATATTGAGTGCTATCGACCCTTTCAACAACATCGTATACTACTTTGATTCCTTGCACAATCAAGATGAAATTGGAACATCGAAAGGTGTCAGAGAGGATTTACGTGAAATTGTTGACATGTGAGTAATTAATTTTCAACATGCTAAATTTAGTGGTACAGAGTATCCTTATTCCTTTTATCAATCAATATTTATACTTAGTCTCAAATAAGCAACTTATTTTCAATTTCAATCCCTTTAGAGCCTTTTTCAATATCGAAGTGAAATGGAGATTGCTACAAAATTGAAGATGGATACGAAATGGCATTCAATAAAAGTATGGTTAATTCATAACCTAGCTAGCTACCTTATTATTCAATTTTGAAACATTCATATGAATGGACATTTATATTTGTTTATTTTATTACTTATGTAGTATCCTCGGCAAACAAATGGAGTTGATTGTGGCTATTATGTCATGCGATACATGAAAGAGATCATCGCACACAAACGCACAAAGATCCCTGAAACTGTAAGTCCCATTTCATCCTTTTACCCCTTTACAAAAATAGAAATTATTTAAATGCGTATTCACTTGTGCTAGCTCCCTTTTCTTTCTAATTCTGAAATGATGCTTTTGTCGGAAAGCAAGATGGAAAATGTTGGTTTTGCTAGATATTGCCAAGACCTTGAGTCTTCCAAAGTTTATTGCAGGTGGCTAAATAACCATAACTCATGGTTTATTTATGGGAAATGTCCATATACAGTTGTTATGCTGCCGAAATTTCTACTCATTGTACCCCCTACCTTTCTACTCATTGTACCCTTTACCTTTACAACATGAGTTTAATATATTACTTGCATCTTATCTCTCTTTTTTTAAAGCAAAATAATAATCAATGTTCTAACTTTTTTCTAATTTAAACATGTGTTATGCAATATTTTTCGGATTGCCAATTTTCAAGCTACGATCAAACTCAAATTAATGAAGTTAGACTTGAGTGGGTGCGTCATGTTTTTCAACACATGTAGCTATCTTGCATGTTCAAGTTGGAACAAATGAAACATTTTGTAGTCGACTTTGTTATTTTGATATGTTTTCTTTTTGATCATATGGATGTATGTTAATAACTATGTATATATTTTGAAAAAAAGTGAACTAGTTCTCGAGTATCTCCACAATGGAATACATTTTGCGTAAAGCGTCTATTTGAAATATATAACAGCTATTGTTGAAGCTTTCGACAAAAATGGTAATATTTTTGTGGATTTTTTTTAAAATAATATTGGAGGTTTTAACAACTCCTATTAAATAACAACTATAAAAGACTTGTTATTTGGCGCCCTTTGAAGCACTTTTTATGGCTGTTGTATAACAGCCATAAAAAAGAAGTTATGTATCTTAGCGCCCATAGAAGGACCTTTTATAGCGGTTATAGAACCGCTATAAAATGTGCCATCACTTTTTATAGCGCTTTGAATAATGGCTGTTGAATAACAGCTATAAAAAAGCTTTCTAACAGCCATAAAAAACACTTTTTGGCGTAGTGGTTGCACATGTGTATATTGTAGGTTGTGGGCTTAGGACTAATTAAGTTGCATAAATTGTTCTCTGATAATCAAATACAAGCAAGGAAACAGCTTCCCCCTAAAACTTAACATATTTCGAAATCTTTTTAGGTGTATTTCTTACTCAACACAAGCATATATTTGGAAATTAAAATATAATACGATGAATAGGTATATATCTTGGATATGTACGTTGAACTAACAATTTAATAATCGCCATTTTTAACAAAAAAAACTTGTTTAATCCATTAATATGTCAAGTTCATGCAACTAATGACTTGCTATTTTAATTTGTGATCATATCAAGCAATTAACACTTGATTGATGTTTATAAAAGTCTCTTACTCGAGCCAGACGTATATTCTAGTAATTGTATGCATGTCCAGGCCATTCCATAATGATATTGAAGCTTCCTCTAACTAATTAGATTGAATTGCTGTTAATTATATAATGGCTATTTAACCTACATTAGGGTTGAAAACATGATAATGTTTTTTTAATGTTATGGAGCCATAAGGGAGGGGATGAAAATCAATCCCAAGATCTTCTAGAATTGGAAAAGAAGCTATAACTAATTTGAGTTATCCCTCACCCTCGAAAACAAGATAATTTTGGTAGTATTAAAAATCAATTTTTTTTATTAGTGAAGTTTATTAAGTAGGCTTTGATCGACTTGCAATATAATCTTTGGCTGGCAACTCAAATTATAATAGTTGTATGTTGCATTGCATTGGTTGCTAGCAAGAACAAAGTCCATCTTATAGCATATAGTAGTATAGTACTATACTTCTACTCCAGATACTACAAGTACAAAGAATTGAATTGATTACGTGTGACAAATAAATTTAATAAAAGCTAATGAAGTCAAATTAGGAGTTGAGTTTATTATGTACTTGCACTACAAAAGCTATCATGTGAGAATGTTGCGTTATTGCGTTATCACTTATTTGGGATAGATATTTGAAGTTGAAAAGTAAATAATATTTACACGACAATCACTCGATTGTATTCATTTGACCTTTTTTCTAACAACGATGGTCGATTAGCTTTATTTTTCTTTTTTCTTTTTTGAAAAGATAAATGGTCGATTAGCTTTGGATAAACCACCAAATACATAGTTGATTTCAGACATTGAGTTAATTGTTGGAGTAATATGCTTTACTCCATTTGTTTTGCTTCAAAAGAAAACTCATTTCCTTTCTCTCTCCTTGTCCCACATTGATAAAACACAAAATTGCTTACTTAGTTTATATACCCTTCCTTACCTTCCTTAAGGATTTATTAGAATCTTATAGTGGAGGAAGTTGGGGACCACACATGTGCGCGTCGGGCTGGGCTCGGGTGAGTGGCGCTATGTGGGTGTGGCGAGGGATTTTACACACGTGCATAATTTTTTGGTCAAAATATGTTCGTTGCAATATTTATTCTTGCTGTGATTAGCGCCTTCATTATGGCCATCTTTATTCTTGCAGTGATTAGCGCCTTTATTATGGCCATCTTTAATTTTGTAGTGATTAACGCCTCCATTATGGCCATAATCTCATTTTACCGTTCTGGTTTGTTGTACCTTGAACAGTAGTCTTATAAATAATCAACTCCTTCACACAAACACACAGAACAACACACATATAATTCTTCCTCTCAAATACTAAACACGTTTCTTGGGCATTGTTTTGATCCTCAATCTGCTCTTTTGTTGTACACCATTAGAGTAGACGTCGTGTAACCCTGGGGGTAGATTGCCAAGAGGTCGTGTGTACGAGTGTGGGGTAAATTCGACTTTAGGGCAGTAATGTTCCGTCACGCCACGACCTTATTCTTAATCTCCAGATAAGTTTTCATTATTATTATTAGGCTATTCTTACATTAATCACTTTATTAATTAAAAATACAACAATAATATATAGGTTAAAATTTTAATTCATACGCCGTTGTCTCACTTCATCTCATTTTATTGGTTACGTTTAAAATATTTTAACAGAACAATATAAAGTCAAAGCGGACATAAATTTAACACATGGTGTAAGGACTGAGGAGAGTAGTGTAACAGAAACCAAAACGTTAGCCCCAAGAGGAAGAAGTGGATAGGCAACAAATTCTATGTTATATGAAAGAAACCTAAACAAAGTGTGGTTGATGACCTTTACGCAAACATTGGATAGTGAAATACAATGGCTAATGGAAGGTGTTGGTGACATGTATGTGTGGAGAGCACACTCTTATATATTTTATGTTGCGTTAACTATTTTGTAACCTATCATCTATGCATGTGTATGGTTATAAAACTCTTAGGTATTAAATTTATTATTATCATTTCATTTGTGGTTTAACTAATTATTGTTGTTTTCATTCCATGCTTTCTGCGTCAGCAATCCATTCGTATGGTTCTATTCAACAAACAAATTAAAATGTTTACTCATCACTTATTGCATATATTGCTTATCTTCGTAATCCATACATGCATGTTGACTATGTTCTATAGTTTTGTTTTTCATTTTTTATCTCATAAAAAAAATTGTAAACAACAGGAATTTTTAGAAAAAAATCGATTCATGGAAGGCAAACCTATATCTGATATAGTATGCTGTACGAATTATATTACACATAATAGAGCTTAAATAAGGCAATATTATATATATATATATATATATATATATACAAATTGAAATATTGTGTAGCGAACACTGGCAACAAAGTTGTTTAATTAGACCTTAATTTATTAATTGTTTTGATTTAAATTGAATAGACAATGTTTCAACACTTTTAAAAAAGCAATACTTGACATTTTTTAATTAGTTTGTATATAGCATTTTGTAGTTTGGATAGTTTAATCATTTAAGTTGCCCTTTTTATGAACAGAATGATGTATACAACTATACAAGTACGTGCAAGTAGGGTTTTTAATAGGTTTAAACATGGACCTGACTGGACAAAAACTGACCAACCAAAGATTGATGATTTTAACAAAAATTTAAGAACTAGAGAGCTAATTAGTGATACTAGAGGCTGATTCATGCGTTAATAATTTTAGATATTTTAGGTATAACTTTAAACAATTAATCCGGATTAGTCTAGTCATTCGATTCGATCCGATCCTTTAATGGGTTCCGACTTCATGTTGAGTTGAGTACACCCACATCATCGATCGTGCATGAACTTTAAAATTGGGTAATAATGTTTTATCTTATACGAAGTATTGATTATCCAAGTGAAGTTTAAGAGGGTATGTGATTGTGTGGGATATATATGATCAATGGTGTCCAATAAGGGAAGGATGTATTATGATTTAAATATATGAAATATGTAGCCAAGTAGTTCTTTGTTCTTATAATTTTTATGTTTCATAGGCATCCACTTTTTTCATAATTAGTCTAAATAGCATCCTCATTTTAAAGCATTATTAGTGTGTAAATGAAATTAAAACAAATTATCTTTCATATCATGTATAGTTGCACGTACAAACACCACTTATTACTAATGCAACCACAATTGATGTTGTTTACAAAGAATGGCAAAATATATCAATTTGCTAATTTTTCAAAGACTTAGTTGACAGAGTATATAAAGTATTTATTGTTGGGCCTCAACCATCACTTTAAGAACATGATAAAGTATATAAACTAATCGTAGCTCTTAACTATTAGGTTAACCTTTTGGTTGAGTTTGCTCTCTATATTAGTTGAGAATTCCATAATATGACAGATAAGAGTTCATCGACCTAAATTTTTTTTCTATTTATTATTTATTTATTTATTTATTTATTTATTTATTTATTTATTTATTTATTTATTTATTTATTTGGGTGATAGGGAGCCGCAACAGAAGGGTGAGAATCGATCCCATGATCTTCGGAAATCAGGAGAAAAGTTTTAACCACTTGAGCTACCCATCACTCTCTCATCGACCTCACTTCTATACTTAAAAATTATAACTTATAAAGAGGTCTAACTTAGACCATGATTCTACGGTGCATGCACCAAGGGCTTGTTTACTTCAACTGAAAATAGTTGAACTGAAAATTTCTTATGAAGGATTAATGAATAGCAAAATAAAAGAAGAGCTGAATTGAACTGAACTGAACTGAGCTGAACTGATTTTAAGCTGAAGTAAAAAAGCTCCAAGTCGTACCCAAATTGAGATCACAGATGAAGGTATGTAGATTTGAATCAATAATTTAAATCTACATTATTGATTGCATAATGCTTCGTACAATACATGTCGTATACAAGAATTAACAACTCAAAATATAATATATGCATGATAATGCCTAATTCACAAAGTACTTATGTTTTGTAAGGTTTGAAACAATCTTTATATTGTTAAAGTTGACATGAAAGCCAATATATGCATTCATCTATCATACTTTTTCATTTAATTTCATATGTTAAAGCTATAATTAAATCATCACTCTTCATCTATGAAAACTACTCGATCAACAAAAAACCAAGTGATCATAGATAAAAGGCAAAGCAAAACAATCTACTTTCCGAAATAATTGAAACAGTGATTTTGACCACAAAATTAAAAAGCTTTCTACTAGCTATTATTTTCATTTACACTACTTATCTATCTTTTTAGCTTTTTTAGCCATAAGATAACAAGGTTTTTTACGTAGTGGAAAACTCCACTATTGTCTCTTCAACCTTCTATAAATCAATATTTTATGTAGGCGTGTGTCTACCATACTCTTCTACTACACTTAACATTTTCCCTCTTTTGTTCATCATTAAAACATTTGATTCCTAAAATCATTATTAAATATGGCTAATACTAACCAAAAAATAATTCCTCCAACTTTAGATGAAGAAAGCCAACATGTTCATATGGTTGATGATGAGAAGAATAAAGATTTCGATTATTCAAAGCGGTCACAATGGCTAAGAGCTGCGGTCCTAGGAGCCAATGATGGGTTGGTTTCAACGGCATCACTTATGATGGGTGTAGGTGCGGTTAAGCAAGATGTGAAGGCCATGATCTTAACCGGGTTTGCAGGCCTAGTGGGTGGGGCTTGCAGCATGGCTATAGGCGAGTTTGTGTCCGTGTACTCACAGCTTGATATCGAGGTGGCTCAGATGAAGAGAGACAAAATGAAGAAGGGAGAAAGTGAGGAAGAGGAAAATGAGAAGGAGGTATTGCCTAATCCATTGCAAGCAGCATTTGCTTCAGCTTTTGCGTTTGCAATGGGTGCAATGGTGCCGTTATTGGCTGCGTCGTTTGTGAAGGACTATAAAGTGAGGCTTGGTGTGGTGGCGGCAGCTGTGACGGTTGCTTTGGTGTTGTTTGGGTGGTTAGGGGCTGTTTTGGGGAAGGCTTCGGGTGTTAAGGCTTCTTTGAGGGTTTTGTTGGGTGGTTGGATTGCTATGGCTATTACCTTTGGGTTGACTAAATTGGTGGGGTCGGATAGATTTTGATTTGTTTTTAACCTTACTTAAGATAAATTAATTATATAGGAACCCTAAATGGTTGTATAATTAATTTACTAGCAACTATAAATGGTTGCATATGAAACTTCATCCAATGAGAAAAAATCTGTTGTTCCACTTTGTATGTAGTATACCACTTGTGTATCATTGTTTTTGATTGGTTGATAATATTAAATTTTAAATGTAGTTTCAAAAGTAATGGGTCCTTGTATTAAAATCAACCAATAAGGTTGATTGGCACACAAAATTTGGAACAACAAATTTGGACTCTCATCGAACATACGAGTGGGGTGGAGAATATAATGATAACTTCATTTGCTTGTTCTCCTTTAGAATTTCAATGAGCTCAAATCGTTTAAAGAATTTCGAGTAAGAAAAAGAAGACCTTTTGGTTTCAACTTGCGGACAATGAAGAAATTATTTTAGGGTTTGGAAAGAAAGAACTTTTCATCGGTGTATTCATTATATCGTATTTGTTATTTAGTGTCTAGTGTGCTCATAAATATTTGAGCTTGAAAATTGTACCTTTTTTTTTTTTTATTTCATGATCTAAATATATCTTCTAGTAAAATTAATTATTGGACACCTGGACGGTTATTCAGTAAGCACTAAAAACTGGACTAAGTTAGCTAGTGTCTTATTAAGTGCACCAAATAATGTTAATAATCCACATGCATGTATGTATTAATTGAAACTATGGTCCCTTCTAAATTAAATAATAATAATAATAATAATAATAATAATAATAATAATAATAATAATAATAATAATAATAATAATAATAATAATAATAATAATAATAATAATAATAAGTAATTCATAATTATAACTATATTGATCATTAATAGTGATAATAACTATTAATTATTACCAATAATCATTAATTGTAATAAGTAATAAATAGAATATGGCGAGTCATATAAGAAAACGATATTAATTACATAGTATCTTAAGACAGACTCACCATTTGAAAACTGCATATCACATGAGTTGATAAATTAAGGATTGCGTAAATTATCACGGGAGAAACCAACTCATTTTGTGTTTCAATACTCAAAGACTCAAAGTCAGATCTGATTATTGGAATCTTTGGAGAAGAATTATTCCTAAAGGATATGAAATAAAACAGAAAGAGGCAATTTAGCAACCAATTTAAATATGCATCAGTTGTTGTGCTAAATTGCTAGTGCAGAAAACATCTAGTTTGTCACCAGAGCGAAATTGCTACATAACAGGATATTGAACAAATTTAACGGATGTTAATTTGGAGTGCCTTAGTTGTAATTTTTGCAACTATAGTACCCACATCCATCCATACTCATTAAAACATGGAAAAATTCATAAATATAATCCCAACTATGGGCGTTCACCTAATAAAAGACCGAACTTGGATTAATCCAAAAATGGACCCAACTTTCATGCTCATTTTCCAATTTTGGACCCTCCTAAATTTTAACCTGTAAAATCAAGTAAATCTTGTTAATTATTCGGTTTTTTGTTAACATTTGGAGGTTTCGGGTGAAAGGGATGGTTGTGGTGGTGGTTTCGGGTGATCCTGCTTAAGCAAAAACCCAATAATTAGCAAGATTTACTTGATTTTAGAAGTTAAAATTTAAGAGGGTCCAAAATTGGAAAATGGGCATGAAAGTTGGGTCTATTTTTGGATTAATCAAAGTTCGGTCTTTTATTAGGTGAACGTCCATAGTTGGAATTATATTTATGAATTTTTCCTTAAAACATAGGTCCTAAATACACAACTCACTATGTGTCTTCTGTTGGAGTATACATGTAATACTCCATTAGTTTTGCTTCAAAAGAAATCCATTTTTACTCTACCTGCTTGTCCCACATTGGAAAAAATAACTTCTTAACTTGGTTTATATATCCTTATCTTTATTAATGATTTGTTAGAGTCTCATAGCGGGGAGGACTTAGAGGCCACACATGCGCGCACGCGCGCCGGGCCAGGCCGGGCTTGGGCGAGGGCGAGTGGCGCGTGCGCGGGTGTGGCAAGGAGTTTTATACACGGGTTTAATTTTTTGGTCAAAAACGGTTTAATAGTTCAAATAAGTTACAATATCTTTGTAATATTGTCATCGTTGCAAGTCTTGATTCTTGTCTTCATTACCGCCCTTATTACAACCATAAACCTTGCATTACCGTTTTAATTCCTCCTTAATCCTTGCATTACCATTTTAATTCCTCCTTCCCGTTTTACACTAATCAGTTGCATTATAAATAATGGCCTCCTTCCTCACACTTTATACACACAAAAATATATTCAAATTACTCTTCCTCTTAATTACTAAACACTTTTCTTGGGTATTGTCATGGTCGAGTTCTCAGTCTACTCTTTTGTTGTACACCATCAGAGTAGACGTCGTGTAACCCTAGGGGTTAATTGCCAAGAGGTCGTGTGTACGAGTGCGGGGCAAATTCGACTTTAGGGCAGTGATATTCCGTCACGCCACGACTTCCTTCTTCGTTTCCAGATAAGTTTTCCGTAATCATTATTAGCCTATCCTAACATTCCAAAGTCGAATTTTTTTCTTTTAATCATGGATACTAATAAATCTTGAAATATTATTCATACTGTTGTTCCTTTGAATTTGCTTTTCTTGCAAATCCTATTGTTCCCGATATGTCCAAAATGGGCCCTTTAGATGGCAAAAACTATAAAATCTGGTTTGACAAAATGAATTTCTTTCTTGGTCAAATCGATGTTGATTACGTTCTTAATACTTATTCTGTTCCAACTGATTCTAATAGAGAATATGCAAAGGATAATAGAACCTGTCGTGGAATGCTCTTGCATTACATGACTCCGCCACTCTATTTAATCTATAGCAAGTCTAAAAACGCTAAAGAAATTTGGGATGCTCTTAAAACTAAGTACGGGACAAATGATTTTGGGACTAAGAAATATGCTTGAAGTCGTTGGTTGAATTTCCGCATGACCAATAATAAACCTATTCTTGATCAAGTTCATGAATATGAGACCTTATGTGCCGATATGATTTCTGAGGGTATGAAGATATGTGATTCCTTTCAAGCCAATAGTTTGCTCGAAAAATTGCCACCTTCTTGGGACACTTATGTTCATTCCATGAAGCACAAACAATAGGACTTTACTCTCCAAAAACTTGTTTCACACATCAAAATTGAGGAACAAAACAGGATTTAGGTGAAATCTAAACCTCATGAACATTCTTCTTCTACTGCTAATCTAGTTGAATCTAAGTCTACAGGTAAATCAAAAGGATTCAAGGGCAAGGGACATAATCAGTTTCATGGCACTAGACAAAATAGGTTTACCAAAGATAAGGACTACAATCAAAAACAAACTTTCCAAGGAAATTGCTATACTTGTGGTGAAATTGGGCACTGATATATGTGTTTTATGTTGTGCTTTTCCCTCATTTTCGGTTGATTCTTGTGCTAAATAGTTATGTTTGTGACTTTATTTTGATTAAATATCGTCTTTCGATGTTAAATCATGTTTTGAAACGGTTTTAGCGTCTTTAGTTGACTTTTAGAGCCTTTTACAATTATTTTATACTTTTTCGGTTATTACGCGTGGTTTTCGGTTTTATTTTATATGTTACAAGAGCATAATAGGGAGTTATGAAGTCATTGGAAGCTAAAACAAGTCAAAAAGCACTTGCCTCGAGATGCGTGCCAAGTTACGAGAAGCTACAAACGAGATTCGAAGAATCGAGCAAAGAAGCAGGAAGGATCGTCAAAATATAGGCATGGAAGCAAGATGCGGGCGCATCCCTTTAATCCCCATTTAACCTATGCGCCCACAACACAGATTAGAGAATTCACACAGGCCAAACTAAGCCACCTGCGGGCGGAGGGAACAAAGCCTTTTTACCTACGCGGGCGCAGGTGAAGCTGTTAAGGGTCCGATTGATTTTTCCGCGCGGTTTTTGCTCGTGGGTTTATTTGAATTAAACTACTATATATATACTAAATGTAAAAGGGGGGGGGGGGGGCCCGCCCCTAACTAGTTTTTGGCATTTTTTTAGCCCTAGGAATCCTAAAAGCTCTTTTCTCTCTAGAATTTTATCATCGATTACTTTGTTCTC
Organism: Suaeda aralocaspica; assembly: GCA_016808085.1. Lineage (NCBI taxonomy): Eukaryota > Viridiplantae > Streptophyta > Magnoliopsida > Caryophyllales > Amaranthaceae > Suaeda > Suaeda aralocaspica. The sequence goes on along the minus strand of PYUH01000239.1, from coordinate 279,191 downwards.
AACAATTCAAGATTTCAATTAATACAATTCATTCTTCCTTTTGGTAATTTCTTTCCTTTTGTTTTTCAATTCCCTTTAGTTTATGATTATTCTTAGTATGTTAGTATTTAGTTAATTTAGTTGCTTAATTTCTAGTAATTAATTTAGTTTTAATTCTAGTTTTAATTAGTTTTTGATTATGAACTTGTTATTTGAATTTGTTTTTGTTCCCTTAATTATGTGAGAGTAGTCTTTTTCTCTAGGGTTAGGGGATCTATGGTCATTTTGTGAATTTATTACATGTTCATTAATTAGTTCATGGCTTTTAATTGAATTCCTATTATTGATTTCTATTGATTGCAATTAAATTGTGGCCAGATTTAGTTGTAAGTTAGGTTATTGTCGAAATCTAGGCCGAGAGGTAAGATTACCACAATTAGGCCACAGAATAATAGGCAAACACGAATTTATGCGAATGAGAGCCGGTAAAGGAGTTTTCAGGGAGTCTAAGTTCGAGAGAATTAGTGAGCCCTAGTTCAATGAATGCCAATGAATTGATTAGTGAGTGTTTAATGAGTTTGTTGATTGATCATTGTGAACCGATTGCCCTAGGTGTCCATTATAACAGTTAATTCATAATTTCCGTCATTTCCTTCATTTTTAGTTTTAACCTTCTTAGTTTTAGTAGTCTTTTACCGAATTTCCACCAAGGCCCCTTATGCATTTTAGACTTTTTAGAACTAATAGGATTTAATAGGTTCCCTGAGGATTCGATCCCTACTTCCCTAGCTATATTAGTTAGTATTGTTCGGTTAGTTTTGAGAGTTTCGCGATAGCCTATTCAAATTTTGACGCCGTTGTCGGGGAGGCAATTTTTAATTCTATTAGTCGGGTTTAAATTGTTCTTTTATTCTTATTTTCAGTTTTATTTCCTCACCTCGAGGAACCTTCACGTTCTTTGAGGTAGTTCTCATTTCAGTTTCGAGTTTCGATTGTGTGGAGATGTTAGGTTGTATGCCGGTTTGGATTGACCCTGAACCGGAAAGATCATTGCATATGAGGAGTCGTAGAAGGAAGTGGAGATTATGAAGAGTCATTCTTTCCGATCGAACACTGGTTGACTTGACACAACTTTTTGCTGAGTTGAATATTTCTGATAGTTCAGATAAGGAAGAGATGGTAGAATCACAGTTCAACAAGAACAACCCACCACAGAATGATGCACCGCCGCCGCCGCCACCACCACCACCAGCAAGGTCCTTAAAAGACTATTCTCGGCCGAGTTCTGCAACAGTGGGAGGTGGATACCGAGTTCCTGATATAGAGGCCCTGAATTTCGAATTGAAGCCAGCTTAGGTGAACATGGTAGAAAGGAACCAATTTGTAGGAACATTGAAAGAAGATCCGAATTTGCACTTAAATAACTTCATTCAGTACTGCAATACAATTAAGCAAGCTGGTGTATCTCAAGATTACATACGACGTACGATGTTCCCATTCTCATTGAAGGAAAAAGCTCGTTCTTGGTTGAATGGTCTAAACATGGATACTATCAATAGTTGGGATGACTTGGCTCTTGCTTTTCAAAGGAAGTACTATCCTCCGAAGAGAACTGCGCAACTTAGAAGTCAAATTACGAATTTTAACCAAGAAACTGATGAAACTCTTGATGATGCATGGGAGAGATTCAAGGATTTCTTGAGAATGTGCCCTCATCATGGACTTGAGAAGTGGTTTACAGTGCAATGATTCTATAATGGCTTGGGTAATGAGAGTAGAACTTTGCTTGATTCCGCTGCTAGTGGTCAATTTATGAACCAAGAAGTCAATGCTGCTTATGATCTAATTGGGGAGATTGCCATTCATAATTCTCAATTTGGTAATCCTAGAGGACATGCTAAGAGAGGAGGTGATATGTGCGGTTTTTATAGTGTTTTTCCCCCTTGTTTCAGGCCAGTTTTACGCCTAGTGGTTTTTATTTTGGCTTTATTTTAGCTCATTTGGTGTTCTTTAGCTAATTTGAAGTGTCTCGTCAAGTTTGATTGATTTCCGGCAATTTTAGAGCCTTTTAGTTTGTTTTTTATCATTTGCGGTTGTTATGCTCGGTTTTGGTGTGTTTTGTAATTTCAGGCACGGAAACCGAGGCTCGGAATGAAGCCGGAAAGCTTGGACGGGATAAGAATAAAGGTGCATGGAAATGCATGCCAAGAAGTATGAAAACAAGTCTTAAAGAACTCATGAAGAAATAAGAAGAAAAGGAAATAAAATAAGCTTCTGAGGTATATATGCGGGCGCATTTAAGAGTAAAAGCAAACTAGAAGGCGTTCTGGGAGGTTGATGCGGGCGCATAAACCTCCTATGCGCCTGCATCAGCCGGTTTTCCGGAAATTTTATTCTTCTTTTATTTTCTTCGTAGTTAGGCTTTGTAAGCCCAACTTTGGGTACAATAGGCACGACTTTCTAGGCAAAAGAACTTATGCTTTTCATAATTTAGAATTACTCTCTTAGGTTTTGTTATTAAGCACTTTTCTCTCTCAAATTAATTTAGGAAATTAGGGTTTTTGTTCACAACATTACTTTTCAATTCAATTCAAGTCTTCAATTGTTTCTCCAATTTGGTAATTCTTCTACTTTTGCTCTTTATTTTAGTTTAATTTATGCTTTTTAGTTTCTTTAGTCTAGTTAATTTAGTTAATTGTTAATGTTAATTAGTTTAATTGTCAATTACTTCACGCATTCAATTATGAATTTTACAATTGTTCTTGCTTTAATTTTCATAATCATGAGTGAGTAGTCTAATTTCTAGGGTTAGGGAAACCTTGACTAATTAATGGACTAACTAAATTAGGTTGTTTCAATTCCACAATTAGTAGTAAATTTCCTATTATTGGGTTTTTCGCTTACAATTGAATTGTGTGCAGATTTAGTTGTAATTTTGGTAATTGTTGAATTTGATGCCGAGAGGTAAAAATACCACAATAAGACCACTGAATAATAGGCGGAATTAGTCTAGGCATGAGCGAGAGCCGCTAGATGAGTTTCAAGGGAGTCTAGATTCGAGAGAATTAGTGAGCCCTAATTTGACGATAATTGTGAGGTTGAACGATCTTTGTTAGTGAATCCATTAGTTGTTCTTGGTGACCCGAATGACCCTAGGCTTAATTTATTGGTTTTAATCTTCGTCATTTCCCGTAATTAGTTAGTAATTAGTCAGTAGTCAGTTAGTTAGTCAACATTCTCACCCAAGGGCCCTTGTATGGTTTAAGCTTTTAGAACTAATAGAGTTCAATTGCTTCCCTGAGGATTCGATCCTACTTCCCTAGCTACATTAGTTTAGTGCTGTTTGGTTTACTTTTGATAGGTGTGCGATAGCCTCGTCATTTTAGCGCCGTTGCCGGGGAGGCAATTTTTAATTCTATTAGTCGGGTTTATACTGTTTTATTTTTATTTTTCTTATTCTCAAGGAACTATTCAGTCCTTTGGGGCATTCTTATCTTTGCTCGGAGTTTCTATTGTTGAGGTTCATAGGTTTATGCAAACGACCACGAGCCTGATACTTTTCATTTTCCCTGAGCCCGAGCGAGTGTTTTTGAAACGGTGGAGACGCAGTAGACCGAATTTTTCTTCCCCGTCTGTTGGAGGAAACTGTTTCTGACTTGTCTCATTTTTTCGAGTTCACCTTCAATCCGCTGTTTGAAGGATATTTAGAGTTGAAATGGCTGCCGAAGGAGAAGGACGGTGAGGGACCACCTCCACCACCACCGCCACCGCGCGGCCCGTTCATTGAGACTATTCCTCCTAGTACGGGTCTATGGCGGAGGTTATTCAGAACCCTATCCGATGCTGCTAACTTTGAACTGAAACCGGCTCTTGTGAATATGGTTGAACGAATCAGTTTTCAAGGACATTGAAGGAAGATCCGAACTCCACTTACAAATTTCCTTCAATACTGTGATACTCAAGCAAATGAATGTCTCTAAGGACTACATCAGAAGGGCGAATGTTTCTATTTTCATTGAAAGACAAGGCTAAGAACCTGGTTGAATGATCTCATATGGCTACCATTAATTGTGGGAGGATTTAGCTCTTGCTTTTAGAGGAAATACTACCCCACCCAAGAACTGCTTTACTAGGAGCCCAATTACTACTTCAATCAGGAGACAGATGAGTCATTAATGATGCTTGGGAACGGTTTAAGGAGTTATTGGGAATGTGTCCTCATCATGGGCTGAGAAATGGTTCATAGTTCAGTCATTCTACAATGGTTGGTAATGAGGTAGGGCTTTGCTAGATTCTGCTGCTAATGTCGATTTATGAACCAAGAAGTCACGCTGGCATATGAATTGATTGATGAAATTGCCACTCATAATTCACAGTTTGGTAACCTTAGAGGGCATTCCAAGAAGGGTGGGAAACATGTAGTTGATGATAAGTATGAGAGTTTAGCTGCACAGATCAATGCTATAAGTCAGAAGCTCGACAAGATTGGCACTACAACTCCTCCATCATCACCTATAGCTGTACTTTCGGGATGCACTGACCCTTTCTGTGATTCATGTGGTTCTTTCGGTCATAATTTCCAGTCTTGTACTAGTTCAGTAGAGCAAGTATGTGCCTTTCAAGCCTACAAGAACAATCCATATTCTAATACATACAATCCGGGTTGGAAGGATCACCCATACTTTTCTTACAAGAACAAGAGCAATGTCCAGAATCCTCAGCAAGCCATGCCACCTCAGCAGGTGCAGAGATATGTACCACCACACCCACCAGGTTTCAGCAGGCCACCACTACCAGCACCGCCAATGCCATCTCAACCTCGTGGAGAAATCTCAGAGTTGAAGAATATGATGTTGCAAATGCAGAAAAATATGGAGGCAATGCAGGCTCATAACAAGCAGTTGGAAACTCAGATAGCTCAGATTGCGCAATCAACCGCTCAAAGGCAACCAGGCCACCTTCCATCACAACCCACACCCCCAACATCACAGGCATCACAGAATCCCCCGAGGGACCATGTCAATGCCATTACCTTGAGGAGTGGAGCTGCTTATGAAGGCCCGAAAATGCCTACTGATAATGTTAATTCTGATGTTTCAGGTGGAGCTAAGAAGACCAGTGATGTGGTGATTTAAGATTTAGATAAAGTTCCAGATAAGGAGGCTGAAGCACCTAAGGAGAAGGTAGATGACACATTGATTGACACTATCCCGAAGCCACAGGTTAGATTGCCCTTTCCGAACAGGGTGACCAAGAGTAAGAACGATAACCATTTCAGTAAATTTTTAGCTATTGTTAAGAATCTGCAAGTTACTGTTCCATTTACTGATTTGATCACTCAAATTCCTACTTACACTAAATTTTTGAAAGACATTTTGAGCAGGAAACGTGAATTGAGTGTGGTGGAGACCGTAGCACTCACGGAGGAGTGCAGTGCCATATTGCAAAACAAGTCACCACCGAAACTAAAGGACCCAGGAAGTCTTTCTATTCCCTGTAACATTGGCCCCCTGTTTATTGACAAAGCATTATGTGATTTAGGGGCTAGTGTTAGTGTCATGCCGTTATCTATTTGTAAAAAGCTTGATATGGGTGCTTTAAAGGTTACTAACATCACTTTGCAGATGGCAGATAGGACAGTGAAGTACCCTAAAGGTATTTTAGAGGATGTCCCGGTGAGGGTAGGGAAATTCTTTATTCCTGTTGATTTTGTAGTGTTGGATATGGAGGAGGATGCACACATCCCTATTATTCTAGGTAGACCATTCTTAAATACTGCAGGAGCTGTTATTGATGTTAAGAATGGAAATTTGACTCTTTCTGTAGGTGATGACAAGGTTACCTTCAACCTTGATAGTGCATTGAAAAATTCTATGATAGAACAATCATGTCATGCAATTTGTACTCTTAATGAAATTGTTCTTGATGACTTGCCTCGGTCCCCTAAAAAGGATCTTCTGGAGGCCTCTGTGTGTTTGGATTCTATTGCAGGTGATAAAGATAGTGTTAATAACAAGCTATGTCAGGATCAAAAGAAAAGGAAATCCCGTCCCAAGAAACGTCGGAAACCTCGAAAACAATCTTCTCATGCTTGTAATATGAATACGAAAAATGATGAGGTTTTTAACAAGGAACTTGAGGCATTTGAGAAACCAATAACTCCTAATTGCTTTGATTGCATAACTATATGGGGTTCACGTTCACTCTTCGATCCTCCATGAGCTATGAGGTACACGGTCAAGCTAATGACCCTAAACAAGCGCTTCTCGGGAGGCAACCCGAGCTTTCTATGCCTTTTAACTCTTTTTGTATGTTTTTGGTGTGTTTAAGTTTATTTTTGTAATTTTTAGTTAGTTTGTGTTCGTGTGTTTTTGTGTGTTTTTATGTATAATTGAGTAACTAGGGGTTTTCGGTAGAATTCCGAGGTCTAAGTCTAAGTCCAGGTCAAGGTGGGTGAAAAAGAGAAAGTGAAAATTTATTAAGTGTCAAAGAGAAGAAAACAAAGTGTTCGGGGTGAAACAGGGTAGATGCGGACGCATGGGGGTTTTATGCGCCCGCATCTAACCCCCAGAAGTGCAGAATATTTAGTGACGGGGTTGATGCGGCCGCATGGGAAGTTTATGCGCCCGCATCAGACCTCCAGAAGTCCAGATTTTTTCCCGCCCGCATCTGCGTAAGAACGTCATTTTGAAACGGTCATAACTTTTTCTCTAGGACGTTCCACGAGACGTATGACCTACCATTGGAAAGTTCTATGAGTCTACTTTCCAATGAAGCAAGAATCAGATTAATCCAAATTATACTTTGTTATATATGATCGAAACAGCGTGAGGTGGTCAAATCTCAATCTGTGTATGCTACATGTAATGGCATTTACCACCCATGCCTCTTTCTTATTCTAGCACAACTTCTTCCTCTTACCCATATACATCATTTTATTCCCCTATGACTCCCTAAACCCCTCCGCCGTCTCTTTTCCCTCTTACTTTACTCCCTTCAGCACTAAGGACATTGCTGAGTCCGGCTTGGGGGAGATATGTTTTATTCGCTTTCTTAGTATAGCTTTTATTGCTTTCTAGTGTAGTTTTTACTGCTTTTGTAGGACTGTTACATGGTTTGTACCGTCCCTTAAGGCCGGGAGTTTACATGTAACCAAAAAAATGTACTGCTTTCCTAGTTTAATGTAGTCAGCTTTTAAAAGAGAATTCTTATTGTGATTGGCTAGCTGCTCGTCCCGGCTTTTCGTTGATTTGACCTTTCATGTACCTATTTACTTAAATTTTTTTGAAACTTCATGATTCTTGTTTTCGGATGAGTTTACTTGTGTGATTTGCCGGGCATGACTTAGTCTTAAATTGCTAGCATTCCTTGTATTTGTCAACTCTGTCTAACCTTGCTTGGGTCTTGGACTTGAACTGTGTTAGCGGGAGGATTTGAGCCACTTTTAATCTTATAGGGTACATTAAATCGTATTCTTTTCATGTGTGCTTAGTTCCTGGTGCATTTATGATCTTGGGTTTGCCATTGGACTTTAGTAACTTTTAATTGAGGTTTTGTTGCATGTTGCGCATGATAAGAGGCATTCAATTGTGTTAGAGCCTTCAGATACATTATTAGGATTTTCATGCTGAACATTTTTCCCTTGATCATGTGTTTTCTTAAGCCTATTTCCCTCACAAAATTTAACCGCATTACAACCCTTTTTGGCCTCGGTGTTTGATGACATATTGTATGCCCAGGCTTGGCTTGGGGGAGTCACATTGTGGTTTGTTGTGGTTGTTGATTGTTGTGATGGTTTATTTGGAGGATTTGGCAAAATTGTTAATTTTTGATGTACAGGAGGTTCTATAAGTTTCACATTAAGGCTCTGCGTACCAATGACTGGAATTGTGTTTTAAAACACAATGTGTTGGTTTCTAAATGTGATTTGGAGTCCAGTTATGTACGTGTGATAGTTTGGTCTTAATGGCTAACTATTAAGAGTCGTGAAGCTAAAATGAAAAAAAAAGCAATGAAATGGAAAGAAAAAAAAAGAAAGAAAAAATTGAAAAAAAGAGAAAAACAAGTTGAAATTGAAGTAGATGAATGAAAAGCTTGAATTCGGTTTATATTTGTGATTTGAATGAAAATAAAGGCGTGAAGTGAATGGAAATTGAAAAGTTTGGTTTGATACGGTTGGAATTGGATGATGGGAGACATTGATATTATTGTATGATGTGTTGGTGAGTCTCCGATGTTTTATATGCGTATACCCCGCATTTTCAGCCACATTATCCCAAATTTATCTTACCCTTCACCCTAGCCTTACGTTACAAGCTTGTAAAGTCCTCTTTGATCTTCATGTGCATGCTTTGGTTGATTGTGGAAGAGTCTTTTGGCAAGGTCGTAGAGTATTAATTGCATTTCGAGTCGACTTTAGGATTGAGTGTACACCTTTAAACACTTGCATGAGGTGTGAGGTGTGGATTTGTGCTCCTCAAAACTTGCATTTAAACACTTTATTGCATTTGCATTCCATTTTCCTATGGTTGGGTAGTGAGGGTGAGCTACATTGTTAGATGCTCAATTGTGTGGAGTGACAACCCGTGAGCTATTCTAGTCATCGATTCATTAAACTTGCTTGGTTGGCTTTGTTAGACTTTTGCTTAGGAATGTGTAGNAGGAATGTGTAGCATTTGACTTGCTTTGATCTTAGTAAACTCGGAAGGATCCTTGAGTTGTGATGCATATGTTTTTTATGGGTTGAAAGTCATTTCGTTATCTTTGCTCGGGACGAGCAGGAGGAAAACATGTAGTAGATGACAAATATGAGAGTTTGGCTTCACAAATCAATGCAATCCATGAAAAGCTAGACAAGATCAACACACCATCCTCCAATCCAATGACGGTAGCTGCAATGGCTGCACTTTCGGGAGCTACATATGTCTTTTGTGATTTATGTGGTTCTTTTGGGCATAGTATGCAAGCATGTCACAGTTCTATAGAGCAAGTATATGCATTTCAAGCTTACAAGAATAACCCATTCTCCAACACATACAATCCTGGTTGGAAAGATCATCCGTACTTCTCCTACAAGAATACAAGTAATGTTCAAAATCCGCAGCAGCAGCCACATTTTGCACCACAGCAATAACATCAGGTTCAATGGTTTTAGTAGACCACCACCTCCAGCACCACTCCCAGCACCTCCACAGCCAACTAGTAATGAGTTATCAAAACTAAAGAACATGATGATACAGATGCAGAAAGCCGTAGAAGCTATGCAGGCCCACAATCGACAATTAGAGACTCAAGTAGCACAAATTGCTCAATCATCAGCTCAAAGGCAACTAGGCCAACTTCCTCCTCAACCTGCTTCATCAAATGCTTCATCAAGCAATCAACCTCGTGATCATTGCAATTCCATTGCAACAAGGAGCGGTACGTACTATGAAGGTCCTAGAATGCCTGATGATGACGCTGCCAAAGCTGCAGATGGAACGAAGAAGACTAGTTCAGTTGTTATTGAAGACCTTGAGGAAGTAGCCACAGAAAAGGAGAATGAAGTCTCAAAGGAGAAGGAAGCACCAAGGAAGCAAGCTCCAGCAGCAGATTTAGTTACTGATACAATTCCCCCCTCAAAGGTGTCATTACCCTTTCCGAACAGGGTAACCAGGAGTAAGAACGATAATCATTTTCGTATATTCCTTGAAATAGTTAAAAATCTGCAAGTCACTGTGCCTTTCACTAATTTAATTACTCAAGTGCCTACTTACACTAAATTTTAGAAAGATATTTTGAGCAGGAAACGTGAGTTGAATGTAACAGAGACAGTTGCACTCACCGAGGAGTGCAATGCAATCCTACAAAATAAATCTCCTCCTAAGTTGAAGGATCCGGACAGTTTTTCAATTCCATGTAATATAGGTCCTTTGTTTATTGATAAGGCTCTAAGTGATTTAGGAGCTAGTGTAAGTGTGATGCCCCTATCAATTTGTAGGAAGCTTGACATGGGAGAGCTTAAATTTACTAATGTTACTTTGCAGATGGCGGATAGAACTGTAAAATACACTAAGGGTGTTTTAGAAGATGTACCTGTTAGAGTAGAAAAAATTTTCGTTCCAGTTGATTTTATTGTCCTTGATATTGATGAGGATGCTCATATCCCTATCATTCTAGGTAGACCTTTCTTACATACTGCAGGTGCCGTCATTGATGTTAAAAATGGAAGCTGAACTCTTTTTGTAGGGGATGACAAAGTGACATTTAATCTTAATAATGCAATGAAAAATCCCATGATAGAGCAGTCATGTTATAGGATCGATATTATTAGTGAGATTGTTTTGGATGACATGCCTCGATCCCTTACAAAGGATCCCCTAGAGGCTCTTTTGTGTTTGGATGCTAATGCAGGTGAAGGAGATTTGGAAATCGATGCTATAGGCCATGAATTGAACAGTGAGAAGATGACTTTAGAGGAGAGCCAAAGGTACCAATCATTGCCTCAACAATCATATGCCATCAAAGAGGTAACACAACCTGAAATGAAACCCCTTCCTCCTAATTTGAAATATGCTTTACTAGATGATGCTGAGATCTATCCAGTTATAGTTAGCTCTAAACTTACTGATAGTCAACTTGAAAAGTTACTAGCTGTGCTTAAAACTCATAAAAAGGCTATTGGTTATACACTTGATGATCTAACTTGAATAAGTCCTGATTTTTGTATGCATAGAATTTATCTAGAAGAAGGCCATAAGCCTTGTATATAGGGACAAAGGAGACTTAACCCTAACATGCAGGAAGTGGTGATGAAAGAGGTTCTTAAACTTCTTGATGTAGGCATCATCTATGCTGTGCCAGATTCTCAATGGGTAAGTCCAGTGCAGGCAGTCCCTAAGAAGGGAGGGACAGCTGTTGTGCGTAATGACAAAAATGAGCTTATCCCTACTAGAGTTGTTACATGTTGGAGAATGTGCATGGATTACCCAAAATTAAATGTTGCCACCAAAAAGCATCATTTCCCTCTCCCTTTTATTGATCAAATGTTAGAAAAACTAGTAATTAATAAATAGTTTTGCTATCTAGATGGTTACTCTAGTTTCTTTCAAATACCTATCCATCCTGATGATCAATCAAAAACAACATTTACATGTCTTTATGACACTTTTTCTTACTGTAGAATGCCCTTTGGTCTATGTAATGCACCTGCTACCTTTCAACGATGTATGATGGCTATATTCTCTGAGTTCATAGAGTCTAGCATGGAAGTCTTCATGTATGATTTTAGTGTCTATGGTACTGATTTTGATTCGGTTTGGTTAGATCATTCCAGCCTCTCTTTTGTTTTGTTTTGTGTGTTTAGTTTGCTTTAATTGCTTTCTTAGTTTAGTTTTATTGCTTTCTTAGGACCGTTTCATGGTTTGTACCATTCTTTAGGAATGGGAGTTTACATGTGACCAAAAAGATTGTACTGTTTTCTTAGGTTTAATATTAGAGAGAATTGGTTTAATGGATTATTCGTGTCTCGGTTGAGTTTTATTGTCGGAATTGACTACTTCTGTACCCCTTGTGCTTATTTTGAAAACTTTAAGACTCTTGACTGCGGATGGATCCACATGTGTGTTTGTTGGCTATCACTAGTACAAAAAATACATTTTGTTGCGCCTTATTTGCTGCGGTTTTTTGGGGTTTTATAAAAACCGCAGTAAATCAATTGATATTTTTGATAAGGAGTATTATTTGCTGCGGTTCTTTTGTAACCGCAGCAAATAATTTTTTTTTGCTGCTATATATGAAAACCGCAGCAAATAAGTGATGTAGATTTTTTTGTCTTTTTCTTTTTTTTTTTTTTTTTCCGTTGGGACTGTTCTTATTTTTTTTTGTTTGTTTTTCTTTTGTTGTCCTTCTTTTTTCCCGTCTTTCTTCACACTCACACTCACACTCAAACATAACTCCTCTCAAACACTCACACTGAAACACTCACACTCAAACCTAACTCCCATTGTTCTTCACTCAAGCAAGTTCGTCTTTCTTCATTCCTCATTCTTCCTTCGATCTGAACTCACACTCACAAACCTAACTCCCTCTGAACAGTCCACAACGACCTCTTCTTCGTCGTTGTCTTCTTCTTCGTCGCCCTTATCTTCTTCTGTCGCCGTTATCTTCTTTAGTCGCCCTTATCTTCTTCTGTCGCCGTCTCCTACCTTCCTCATCGGTCTTCGTCTTTGTTGTTTAGGTAATTTTTTGTTACCAAAAATTATGTTTTTTTCCTAAAAAATTTGTTTCGTTTTGTTGGTTTTTATGACGAATTTATCGTCGTTTAAGGGTTTGGGTTTTTTGTTTCTGCTTCTTAGGATTAGTTTGGTTCGTCGCTAGGGTTTAGGATTGAAATTTGCCGCTTCATTGTTTTGATTTTAGCGTTTGTTGCTAGAACTGTCGAAGTTCTTTGATCCGATTGTTGTTTTCGTTGTTTGTTCGTAGGATGCATGTTTGTTCAAAAGCTGGTAATTAATTTATTAATTTCATTTAGAGAAATTGGTGTTTGTTTGCAGGTTGCTAAGTGGTTATAATTGATCAAATTGGGTTTAGATTTTCAGAATTAGATAGTTAGGATTTAGGTAGTCGAATTGGCTGACATTGGTCGAATTGGTTATGGTGGTTGAAACAACTACTGACGACCAAACTGGGTGGCTAGTGTGGTCGAATTAGATAAGTTGTTAAAGTTTGGTGATTATGGTGGTTGTGTTAGGTGGCTTGTACTATCAAGGCCATGGTGGCTATGGTGGTCAAGTTGGGTGGATATGATGATAGCTTGTTGATGATTTTTGTTTCTCATCGAATAGAATTTGATTCTAATATCTGAACTATGTTGATGAGCCTAGTTTAAATTTTAAAGTAAAGACCAAAAAACTCACTACTGAATTAGGGGGTTCAAGCTTACCATTTTGAGGATTCTAGTATCTAGCCTTTGGAAGTATATGCAACAGCACATTATTTACTCCAAAACTTGTAGAAGGGCAGTTTTAAATGAAATTTACAGCCTTGCCTTTGTGAGATGAAAGAAGCTTGGTTCTATGCTACTGAAATAGCAAGTGCAGGTTGTAATTTAACTTTAATTTTTGATTTATTCAATTACTATAAAAAGCTTAGGAACCTCGAAAGTGAGTGTGCTGAATAAAGAGGGAGCTTCTTGAAAAAAGAATACAAAAAGTTAGGATTCTTATGCCATAGTTTGAAAAGTTTGACATTAAAGCATCTCCTATGAGTATTATGAATGGCATAAAAAGTTTAAGATCTAAGAGGGTGTTTCATAGCTCTCTTTTAGGATTCAAGTTAAGCCTAAACCTTTCGAAAACCTTGGAGTACAAAATTTTCATAGTTCAAATGTTGAGCTATTGAAGTATTAATATATCCACCAACACCAACTCATAATCATTTCTGCCTATACTTTCCTTTCTCTTCATTTTACCCACATCACCTATGCACCGCCCCACCAATTAACTTCAACCATTATGGCACCGAGTTCTTTTCACAATTAAACTTTTAAACGTGGGTTTGGGCTTTCAGAGTAATGTATCAATATCTTTAAGCCACTTATTTTTATAAGCTGTAGCGTGTTGGTCTTGTATTTGCTCCATGGTCAATTGGTCATATTGTTAAGAGTGTNTGCTAAGAGTGTCCACTAAATTTTTCATTCCTTCACTTTCTAGCGGATCAGTTCTTCAAAGCTATTTGCATTACAGCCTGTGCCGGAAAATTATCATCTGATCTTAAAAAAAAAACCAAACCATTTTGATTGGCATGATATTTATTTATTCTTTGACACATTTGATTATTTTATAAGCGATGTAATGTATGTAATATACAACGTCAAAAGCCTGATGATGAAAGCCTGTTGTTGCTGTGAATGCAGGGGTTCTGAATTGTTTAAAATTTACTATGTTGAACCCCCTAATTTGATTCAGTTGTGAGCTTTTTGGTCTTTACTTTTGCCTTAGTTTTGATTTTTGGATTCTTAGTAGCTTACGAAAGCGATAAATTAGTATCTATGGAGTGCTAGCTCTTTTGACTCAACTGGATTTGTTAAAATTGATGGAGTTTTGCGTTTTAGTAAGTCATTTAGACTTTAGCTCTTAAGATTTAATGAAACTTGAGAAGCATTCCAATAAGTCGTTCCTTTTGTGAAGTTGCACTAGATGATCTTTTCGCAGTACAATCAATTGTTCATGTTTTTGTTCATGATTTTTTATTCTTATTTTGATGTTTAATTGTTGTTTTTTTTTGTTCCTCAGCCGTCTCCTACCTTCCTCGTCGGTCTTCGTCTTCTGTTTTTGGTCCTTCGAAAACCCTAAACTGGTATTTTGAAAACCCTAACTTTTTATTTTTGATTTTTTTGCAAACAATTGTAATTCAGATAATGCTGTTTACTAAGGCTTATTTACTCTATATGCTTATCAGTGTATGTTTGACTTTAGGATTTCAATGCTGTTTGGACCGTTTGGTTGAAGGTCCTTTGTGGATTTGCTTTGTTCATTTACGTTTTAAAAGTTTAAAGAAGCTAGATTTAGGTTTAAGGTTTAAATAGAATTTCGAACTAGGTGGTATCTTATGTTGGTTTTGGTTCAAAAATCAAGGGTACACATAGTAACCAACAAAATTCAAAACTTGGAAACTCAAAATCCAGCTAAGCTGGAGCTCCATTTCAAATACTAAAGTCAAAACTCAAATCATGATTTCAATTTACAGTTAGAAGAAGTGTACATTTTCATTCATTCACAATAAAAATTATCCATTACTAATCCATACTAATACCTCACAGGGTGTTTGGTTCAACCCTTTGTAGTATTATGGAATGGGTGTCGCTATTAATAACGAAAAGATAAAAAGTTGGAATCATTTACCAAGGGTATAGGATTCCACACCTCCCTTGTTAACATATGAAGCGATGAGCCAAACTACTTATAAAAAGAAACGATTTTCACATCATACCTATGGTTCATATTCTCATTCCATCCATTCCAAGTTTTGAACCAACATGCTCTTAGTCCTACTCACAACTCAAGGCTATTGGAAAACAAAACGCAACCTCCCAAACTAACAAGTGTACATGGAATCTGATAAATTCCTTATGATCGTTCACTACTAAGTAATTTGCTTCTTCAATTATAGTAAGAAATTGCTGAACTGATAACTAATTAAATGTTTATTAAATCAGAGCACCTTTTTGAAAGAATTATACACAACCATATATTAAATTTACTATGTTATTGTACTGAATACCTTCAATTGTGTGTTGTTAGTTGCACAAGATGTCAAAGGATCGGTCATGGATGTACAATTGCCGTGATAAGGCGAAATTTGTAGAAGGGGTGTTTGAGTTTTGTGAGCGTGCAGAAGCATATTCACAAACTCAAAAAACCAGGGGGTTTTACTGTCCATGTTTCAAGTGTGCCAATGATCGTAAGTTTGAAAGTATTGCTGAGGTCAGGCTGCACCTACTTCTTCATGGTTTTCGACCTGATTATTATGTGTGGAGTTATCAAGGTGAGACAGGAGTCGATGACGGTCCTTCTTCGCGTGGTAATCATCAACATGATGATAGTAGTCATCAACATAACAAGGACTATACTCATGCAGCCAATGATGATGTCTATAGGAATGATGATTACGAACGCGATGAAGCGGATCATAGAGTCGAAGAGATGGTGGAAGGCCTTGAGAATGGCCGAGGCTTTGAATCCATTTCAGAGGCCTCTCGAAAGCCTTTGTACCCCGGTTGTACTAAATTGACCATTCTTGTTGCTGTGATGGAATTGTTTAGTGTCAAGTCAGAAAATAATTGGACTGATAGAAGTTTCACAATGTTGCTAGAAAAGCTGAGTCAAACTTATGAATAAACGAGTTTATGAACTTTTAAAATTGAACATACACAAATTAAACTAAGCCAAACTGCAGACAACGTAGTACATTCACTCGACTTAGTTTAAAATTGAAATTTTAGGTATTCGTAATTTGTGTATTGGTAATTTGTGTATTGGTTTACTGGACTATTCCTAAGTCTCTTAAGCAGTTTGGCTTGGGTTAGTGGATTGTTCCTAAGTCTCTTCTGCAGTTGTTTTTTTTTTCTGGTTATGTATGGAGTTGGGGATTTGCTGCTGATTGGTGGGCTGTGGAGGAAGGGTTGGTTGTGCGGCCTGGCCAGGCAGTTGAAATTTTGTAGTTTGTCTGCAGTTTGGCGCATAATGTAATGGACTGTTCCTGCAGTCTTTTCTGCAGAACTGATGGTCATGCTGTGTTCTGCAGCTTTTTTGGCATTGTTTTGTCTGGTTTTTGCAGGANGTTTTATTTGGTTTTTGCAGGAAAGGTTCGCTGTGAGGGTCGCTGTGAGGCCTGGGCTAGGCTGTTTTGCTGCTGTTTTGCTGTTTTGCAGGGTGTTTTGCTGCTGTTTTGCTGTGCGCGCTGCTGCAACTGCATGTTGTTTTGCTGCTGTTTTGCTGTGCGCGTTGCTGTGGCTGTGCGTGACACTACTGCTTGCTTCCGCTGAGTGTTTTTAAAGGTTTTGGGTTGTTTGGGATGGTTTATATTTGGTTTTGTTAGGAAGGGTTTTAATTTGGTTGTTTGGATTATGTTTGGGATGGTTTATGTTTGGGTTGTTTGGATGCTGTTTTTGGTCTTGTTATCACTAGGTGTATATATAGTAGTTGAGCCTGTGTGTTCTTGTATATAGACGAGGGTTTTTTTGGTTTTCTTGGAGCAAAACTGAGTCAGTTTTGCCGCAGAAAGCTATAGGTTGTAATTATTCTCTTTCTGTTAATAAAATGATTACATTTTTACAAAAAAAAAAATTAAAAAAAATTAGGAAATATTAGGAGCATAAAATAATTTCAGAAAATTACCCAAAAAAAAATGTATTATTTGCTGCGGTTATTCAATAAACCGCAGCAAAAAAACTTAACTGAAATTGGAGGGAAAGAGACATTTGCTGCGGTTATTCAGTTAACCGCAACAAATAACCCATTAGAAAAAGGAAGGAAAGAGGCTTATTTGCTGCGGTTCTTTGGAAAACCGCAGCAAATACCTTGTTTCCCTCCATTTTCTGAGGTGTTATTTCCTGCGGTTCTCCAAAGAACCGCAACAAATAACCCAATTTTTTGCTGCAGTTAAAACCGCAGCAAATGAAATTTGATTATTTGCTGCTGCTATAAGTGCTGCGGTTCAAAACCGCAGCAAATATACGGCAAAAAACCGCAGCAAATTGCGTTTTTTATACTAGTGTATGACTTGAATTTGATAGCTTGAATTCCTTTTATTGGTCAACTCTTCTCAACCTTGCTTGGGTCTTGGACTTGAACTGTGTTAACGGGAGGATTTGAGCCACTTTTGAGTACAATTTCATTCATATTTTTCTTTCATGAGTGCTGAGTTCTTGGTGCAATTATAATCTTGGGTTTGACATTGGATTCTAGTAACTTTAATTGTGGATTTTGTGTATGTTGCGCATGATAAAAGGCTCTCATTTCTTCTTTTGAGCTTGAAACATTTCCTACATTAATATTTCCCCTTGATCCCATGTTTTGAGCTTTTATCCCTTTCATTTGTATTTTTAGCCACATTACAAGTCGTATTAGCCTTGCTACATAATTCATTTTATGCCCAAACTTGGTTTGGGGGAGCTAAAGTAGTGATGTTGTTAAAGTAACTTTTGAAGGTTGTTATGGAGGATTGATGGTGAAATAGTTGGGAATGTTATTGTTAAAAGTTAGATTATAAAGTTTCACATATAAGGCTCTGCATACCAATGTCTAGGTTGTTGTAGTTAATTAGAAAGTTATATTTTATTCATGGTTTAGTTATGTACGTGTGATGATTATGTTTTTTGTTTATTGAATTTTAAGCAAAAACAAATTATTAAGAGTCGTGAAGCTAAGATTTATGATGTAAGAAAAATAAAGAGAAAAATTTATTAAAGCATAATAAAGTTGGAAAAAAAAAGAGATGATATAAAAAGAAAGTAGTATAAAGTTTGTAAAGTAGTGGTTGTTGATTGAATTATGAGATTTATGGTGTTGATGTGAAAAATAAAGAAAAGTTTGGTTTGATTTGATTTGGTTGAATTGGATGTTGGAGAATGTTGATGATTTTCCTTGGTTTTATATGCGTATACCCCGCTTTCCACCACATTATCCTAAATTTATATCCTACCCATCAACCTAGCCATGTTACAAGCTTATTAAAGTCCTTTTTTTTAATCTTCGTGCACATGCTATGGTTATTGTGAGGTGAATCCTCTGTCAAGGTCGTAGAGTATTAATTGCATTTCGAGTCAACATTTAGGATGAGTGGATACCCTTTAAACACTTGCATGAGGTGTGAGATGTGGGTTTCGGGTTCCTAAAATTGTATTTAAACACATTTTGCATTGCATTCCATATTAGGTTGGGAGGTGAGAGTTAGAGCTCCAATGTTATAAGCTCATCATTAAATGTGCGGAGTGATCACCCGTGAGCTACTCTAGTCATCGATTCATTAAACTTGCTTGGTTGGTTTTGTTTCACCCGTATTTAGGAAGGACAGTAATAGGATGCTTAATTGGCTGGCTTTGATCCATGTGTCTTCGGATGTTCTCTTGAGTTATAATGCTTATTTTGTTTTATGGGGTGTAGGCAATTTCGTTGAGTTTTGCTCGGGACGAGCAAAGGTTCGGTTTGGGGGAGTTTGATATATGTGTTTTATGTTGTGTTTTCCCCTCATTTTCGGTTGATTCTTATGCTAAATAGTTAAGTTTGTGGCTTTGTTGTAATTAAATATCGTGTTTCGATGTTAAGTTATGTTTTGTAACGGTTTTAGCGTCTTTAGTTGACTTTTAGAGCCTTTTACGGTTATTTTATACTTTTTTGGTTATTACGTGTGGTTTTCAGTTTTATTTTATATGTTACATGAGCGTAATAGGGAGTTATGAAGTCATTGGAAGCTAAAACGAGTCAAAAAGCACTTGCCTCGGGATGCGTGCCAAGTTATGAGAAGCTACAAACGAGATTCGAAGAATCGAGCAAAGAAGCAAGAAGGATCGTCAAAATATAGGCATGGAAGCAAGATGCGGGCACATCCCTTTAATCCTCATATGACTTATGCGCCCGCAACATAGATCAGAGAATTCACACAGGCCAAACTAAGCTACCTGCGGGCGCAGGGAACAAAGCCTTTTTGACCTATGCGGGCGTAGGTGAAGCTGTTAAGGGTCCGATTGATTTTTCCGCGCGGTTTTTGCTCTTGGGTTTATTTTAATTAAACCTAAATACTATATATACTCAATGTAAAGGGGGGCACGACCCTAACTAGTTTTTGGCATATTTTTAGACCTAGAAATCCTAAAAGCTCTTTTCTCTCTAGAATTTTAGCATCGATTACTTTGTTCTCAACAATTCAAGATTTCAATTAATTCAATTCAATCTTCCTTTTGGTAATTTCTTTCCTTTTGTTTTTCAATTCCCTTTAGTTTATGATTCTTCTTAGTATGTTTGTCTTTAATTTAGTTTATTTATTTTGTTAATTTAGTTGCTTAGTTTAATTTCTAGTAATTAATTTAGTTTTAATTCTAGCTTTATTAGTTTTTGATTATGAACTTGTTATTTGAATTTGTTTTTTTTCCCTTAATTATGTGTGAGTAGTCTTTTTCTCTAGGGTTAGGGGATCTATGGTCATGTTGTGAATTTATTTTATGTTCATTAATTAGTTTTTGGCTTTTAATTGAATTCCTATTATTGATTTCTATTGATTACAATGAAATTATGGCCAAATTTAGTTATAAGTTAGGTTATTTTCGAAATTGAGGCCGAGAGGTAAGATTAACAATTAGACCACTTAATAATAGGAAAAAGCGAATTTATGCGAGCGAGAGCCGGTAAAGGAGTTTTGAGGGAGTCTAAGTTCGAGAGAATTAGTGAGCCCTAATTCAATGAATGCCAATGAATTGATTAGTGAGTGGTTAATGAGTTTGTTGATTGATCATAGTGAACCGATTGCCCTAGGTTTCCATTATAAGAGTTAATTCATAATTTGCGTCATTTCCTTAGTTTTAGTTTTAACCTTCCTAGTTTTAGTAGTCTTTTACCGAATTTTCCACCAAGGCCCTTTACACATTTTAGACTTTTTAGAACTAATAGGATTTAATAGCTTCCCTGAAGATTCGATCTCTACTTCCCTAGCTATATTAGTTAGTGTTGTTCGGTTATTTTTGAGAGGTGCGCGATAGCCTGTTCAGGCACTCCTCTAGGTTTTGTCCTAAAGGACATGGACTCGGTGCTAAAAATAAAGGAAGTAGTTCTAAGGCACAGGTTAATTTAACTGAATACATTATTGCAGCTATAGTTTCTGAAGTAAATTTAGTTAGTAATGTGACTAAATGGATTGTTGATAAAGAGGCAACTCGTCATATTTGTTCCAATAGGGAACTTTTTCATAATTATGAACAGAGCTGATGGAGAATGTGTTTTCATGGGAAACTCAAGCTCTTTGAGTGTCCATGGGAAAGGAAAAGTGCCTTTGAAACTTACTTCTGGAAAAATTGTTGCTTTTCAAAATGTTTTGCTTGTTCCTGATATTCGCAGGAACCTTCTTTCTGGTGCCTTGCTTAACAAAGCAGGGAATAAGTTAACTTTTGAATCTGATAAGCTTGTACTCACCAAAAATGGTGAATTTGTGGGAAAGGGTTTTTGTAATGGGGGGTTATTTACTCTTGATGTTGATGTTGTGAGTGATAATAAACTTTCTTCTTCTGCTTATGTTGCTGAGTCTGTTTCTTTGTGGCATTACAAGTTAAGTCATGTTAATGTAGCCTTAATCAAAAGGCTAAAACAACTTGGTCTAATTTCTGATTTTAGTTCTACAACTTTTGATAAATGTGGTGTTTGTGTAGAAGCTAAACATCCTAAGAAATCCTTCAACAAAAATGTTAATCGTTCTTCTGGCTTGTTAGAATTAGTTCACACAGATTTAGGTGACTTCAAAAATTCTATAAGCAGCGGCGGGATACATTATTACGTAACATTTGTTGATGGCTTCTCCTGTTTCACCAAGGTTTACTTTTTTAGTTCTAAAGATGAAGCTGAGGCTAAGTTTCTAATTTACAAAGCTGAGGTAGAAAATCAACTAGACCATAACATAAAAAAGACTTAGATCTGACCGGGGTAGTGAGTATGATGGAACACCACTTAGGAAAATTTGTGAGGAAAATGTGATTATCCATGAATTCACTGCTCCTTACACTCCAGAACAAAATGCGATAGCTGAGAGAAAAAAATAGTTACTTGAAAGACACGATGAATGCTTTGCTTATAAGTTCTGGTATGCCTACCAATATGTGGGGAGAGGCTCTTCTTTCAGTTTTTTATGTTCTAAACGGTGTACCTCAAAAAACTTGACAAAACTCCTTATGTATTGTGGAAAAACTTTAAGCCTAACCTCAATTACCTAAAAGTGTGGGGGTGCTTAGGAAAGATAGGTCTACCTGAGTTCCAAAGGAACAAAATTGGTCCAAAGACTGTGGATGGTATTTTCATTGGTTATGCTACTAACAGTGCAACTTACAGGTTTATTCTTAAAGATGGCTCTAGATTCGAGGCTATAAAGGAATCTAGAGATGTTGAATTTTTTGAGCATGTTTTTCCTACGAAAATGCATGATCATCCATCTTTACCTGTTGCATCATCTTCTACTTTTGCATAACATAACATTGCATCATCTAGTGAGACCTTAGAACCTAGAAAGAGTAAGATAACCAGAATTGAGAAAAATTTTGGTCCTGACTTTGTTAATTCTTTTCTAGTTGAGCAAGAAATTATAGATGAGCAATTAGTTAATATATTTTGCATTAGAAGATGACCCCAGGAATTATGGGGAGGCTATGAGATCCATTGACTCTAATTTTTGTTTAGAGGCTATAAACAGTAAAATAGGATTTATTATGAGTAGCAATATTTGGATACTGACCGATCTAGCTACCTAGGGGCTGCAAACCTTTGAGTAGCAATTGGGTATTCAAAAAGAAGCTAAAACCTGATGGCTCAATAGACAAATACAAAGCTAGATTAGTGATCTGTGGAAACCACCAAAAGAAAGGGTTAGACTTCTTTGATACTTATTCTCCCGTGACCAAGGTTACCACTATTAGAGTTCTTGTAGCACTTGCATCCATTCATAATCTTGTTGTGCACCGAATGGATGTGAAAGCAGCCTTTTAGAATGTTGATTTGAATGAAGAAATATACATGAGGCAACCTGAAGGTTGTGTGGTTCCAGGACAGGAAAACAAGGTATGCAAGCTTGTTAGATCATTGTATGGTTTAACACAAGCGTCTAAATAGTGGTATGAGAAATTTGATCAAACTATTACTTCTAATGGTTTTCAGGTAAATGATTCAGATGCTTGTGTTTACTCAAAAATTGATGAGCTTGGTTGTGTTATCATATGTCTATATGTAGATGATATGCTTATTTTTGGAAGTGATACAGACATAGTTAATTCAACTATAACTTTTCTAAGTTCTTGCTTTCACATGAAGGACTTAGGAGAGGCTGACGTGATCCTTGGCATAAAAATTACTAGGACCTCATATGGGTTGTCTTTAAATCAATCTCACTACATTGAGAAAATCTTAAAGAAATTTAATCAATTTGATTATACTCCTGTGAAAACCCATATAATCATAGTATACATTTAAATAAGAACAAAGGTAATAGTGTTTCTAAAGAAGAGTATGCCAAGATCATTGGAAGTGTCATGTTATTGATGAATTATACAAGGCCAGATTAGCATGTGCTGTTAGTAGATTGAGTAGATATACTCACAATCCAAATCATGAATATTGGGGTGCTTTGATTAGATTGTTATAATATTTAAAAGGAACAATCAATTGGGGTCTACATACATTACCGAAGAACGCCTTGTGTTCTAAAAGGATATTGTGACGCTAATTGGTTGTCTGATAATGATGAAATTGAGTCTACTAGTGGTTATGTGTTTACTTTGGCTAGTGGTGCTATATCTTGGAAATCATCGAAACAAACTTGTATTACTAATTCTACAAAGGAATCCGAGTTTCTTTCTTTAGAACTTGCAGGGCAAGAAGCTGAGTGGCTAAGAGGGCTACTTGCAGACATTTCATTGTGGGGGAAGCCTACCCCATCAGTTTCCATGCACTGTGACTCACAAGCTGCCATAGGGGCTGCTCAAAATCAATCCTACAAAGGGAAAAGGAGGCACATAAGAATAAGGCATGGAATAGTGAGATACCTGATCAGGAAAAATGTGATATCACTTGAGTATGTAAAATCTGAGAGGAATAATGCAGATACTCTGACCAAAGGCCTGTGTAGAAAGATGGTGCTGGAGTCAGCACAAGGAATGGGTTTAAAGCCTATTGAGGATTGATTTGTGATGGATAACCAACATAGTAATTTCTAAGTTCAAAAGGGTCAAACGAAATCACAAATTAACTCGAGCTATGTACTAGTACCATTCCTAATTAATAAAGTGATGTAGTACTTTTGTGATTATTTGTGTAAGGTTGAGCATTAGCTCTTAATAAGTTTATAACCTATAATTAAGGTGGTTTGTGATGAGTACAAACTTGATGAACTTACCTATATGAATGTGGGGAACTTGACATACCCCTATGAGATACTACAAGCTTTGGATCTCTAAAGCATTCATGAAAAACCCAGGCATCCGTGAGGGACTAACTATTTATATATTATTGTGTTTGCGAGAACTCTACCAATATTGAGATAAGGTTAAGTGTGCAAATTTTTTCATACAACCTCCATTATAGGTTCAAAATATAATTCACCTAAAATGATTGTAGAACACATTTGTATACATTGGGTATTAATTCAAGTCCACGAGACATTAATACTTGAAAGCTGACATCTCCTATGCCCAAATTCTTATCCTGCACTCATTCTATTTCTTTTTTTTTTCCTTCTTTTGAATCACGTGGGGTAATGTTGGAGTATACATGTAATACTCCATTAGTTTTGCTTCAAAGGAAACCCATTTTTACTCTACCTTCTTGCCCCACATTGGAAAAATAACAACTTCTTAACTTGGTTTATATATCCTTATGTTCCTAAAGGATTTGTTAGAGTCCCATAGTGCGGAGGAATTAGAGACCACACACACGCATGCGCGCGCCGGGCCGGGCTGGGCTCATGCGAGTGGCGCGTGCACGGGTGTGGCGAGGGGTTTTATACACGGCCTTAATTTTTTGGTCAAAAAGGGTTTAATAGTTCAAATCAGTTACAATATCTTTGAAATATTGTAACCATTGCAAGACTTGATTCTTGCCCTTATTACAGCCCTTATTAGAGCCATACACTTTGCACAATCGTTTTAGTTCCTCCTTAAACCTTGCATTACCGTTTTAATTCCTCCTTTTTGTTTTACACTAATCAGTTGCATTATAAATAATGGCCTCCTTCCTCACACTTTGAACACACAGAAATATTCAGATTATTCTTCCTCTCAATTACTAAACACTTTTCTTGGGCATTGTCTTGGTTGAATTCTCAATCTACTCTTTTGTTGTACACCATTAGAGTAGACGTCGTGTAACCCTAGGGGTCGATTGCCAAGAGGCTGTGTGTACGAGTGCTGGGCAAATTCAACTTTACAGCAGTGATATTTCGTCATGCCACGACTTCCTTCTTCGTTTCTAGATAAGTTTTCCGTAATCATTATTAGCTTATCCTAACATCATGGTCATTTAATTTTTTTCCCCACTCTTTTTCCCACCTTTATATTATATTTTATTTTTGTGCTAGAGAGCCATGAGAGCGGGGATAAGTATCAATCCTAGTATCTTCTGAAACCGGAAGAGAGTCTATAACCAACTGAGTTATCCCACCTTTACATTAAGATATATATATATATATATATATATATATATATATAATTTACTATAATTGAAGATTTAGTAAGATATTCTAACGATTAAAAATGTTACAGCTTGAATTAGACTATTAAAGATTTGATAACATACTCGTACTTGTCTATATTAATATCAAATATTTGACAAGATTATCAAAATTTCAAAAAAAAAAAAAAAGAAAAGAAATAAAAAATAATTGCAGAATATATCATTAAAAAAAAATTATTGTAAATTTGCATACAAAATGTGTATTCCCTTACAAATTTGAAACTCCGTCCAATTTACAAAATTGTAAATGAATATTGTAATTGATATTAGTAAAATTCATTTCATCCATTTTACTTACATTGGTATATTGCAATAAATTAAAATTTTGTTATTAGTAAGATTCGCGATTATTGGTTTGAATCAAGGATAATTTTTTTTATTATTTTTTGTCTATTTGTTTTTTCATTCAAGACGCTCACTAATATTTTTGTAGACACATGATTATTATTCATTAAACCTCTGTTGTATCACTAAATTAAAATTTGACAACACAAATACATTATTTTTTTTACTCATTATTATTGTTATACTCATATTGTGGATTTTAATAATTCATTATAAATATTTGGTAAGAAAAAATTATATTGAATTTATCTTATAACGCAATCTATACAATCATTGTATGTGTTTGATTGATTGATGTAATATCAACTAGTATGTCATAGGAAAATCTTATGTACACCACCATAAGGGTACACAGAACAATTTTTTGTAGCAGTTTCAAAGTTCGGCTGATTTGTTCCAAAAAATACTACTCCCTTCGTTCCCTATTTTTCTTTACATATGCTGTTTTGTGATATTCCATATTTTTCTTTACCAAACAAATTTATTAGATTTATAATATTTTTTTTACTAAGATGGACCCCACACATCACCCACTTGATTAGTTGCAAGTTGTTTCTCTTTCATCAATTATTACCCCAATTTGACCCCACTACTGTTATTAAATTACCCCCACTGTTCCTAATTGTTTGATACGTTTTGATTTGCACATTTGCCAATGAACTTGATTGACCTTAAATATCTTTTGTTGTGTGTAAGTAAAAATTATAGTAATTGAATATTAATAACGTACTTATTAAGACGAAACAAACAAGACCCCATATGACTATATTATATTTTATATATTGAGGGTAATATAAAAGATTCTTTCATCTTATGAATAGTGTAAGATTCCAAATTTATCAAACATTTAGAAATGGAGGGAGTATATACCATAATGAAGAGGTGAATAGTGACGGACAAGAAAAATAGGGAACGGAGAGTATGAAGTATTCATAATGGTAATCCTGTATGTGTATTTATTTTGCATTTATCTATAGATACGCACGCATTATATAAGAAATCCATTTAATAGGATATATAACACGTTATTTAATTTCATGAAAGAATTCGATCACATATACTGAAATCTATCAAATGTAAAATAAAAAAATAAAAAAATTCTCATATTTATTTCGCTGATATATATTTGAAGAATATAGAAGAACTATATTGATGGGATAAATCAAAAAGTAGGATCAAAATTTATACAAAGTTTATCTTTTCAATATTTATGTTTTCATCAATTGTTACAAGGGTGTAAAGAGGATATGTGTAAGGCTAAATTGTACCAGCAATTGTTTTACATCAATTTTTTATTTTATGAGGGTAGCAAATTGAAAAGATTACCCACCCACCGTTGTCTTTTCAATTTTTTATGTTTACATCATCAACTGTTTCAAGTAATTTATCTTAATATTTCACAATTATGAGGGTGTTTACATCAATTGTTATATTTTTGTAATCCATTAGTCATAACCAGTACGTCATTGTGAAAATCTTATCTACTTTGTACTAGAATGCATGGGTACAAAAGACATTTATTTGTAGCAAGTTCAAAGGTTTAACCAAAGAAAATGCATACTTTACAAAGTATATAAGTATTTATCTTCATTTCTTTGTAAATAGGTACATATACTATTTCATGCTAATTGTACATGTATTTGTATGTAAAATTTATCTTTTTATATTATTTTATGTTTGATATTATATCGAGTTATTTATTTTACTACCTTAATGTGTTATGAGAGTGTTTACCTCAGATGAATACATTGATCATACCCTCTTAACTAGGGATGTCGTTAGGGGGGGGGGGGGTTTACTATACCTATTCCCATCGTCGCCTTTTTCAACTTCATTCACATCCACATCCATATCCCCCATAGGTCGTAGAGGGTATAGAACTCATCCTGAACCTCTCCCAACTACGTATACATGTAAAACCATCCCCGCCCCATCCCTCACGTAGGTGGGTATCTATTGTCGCCTTATCGCCACTTTTGCCACCCCACCACCCATTGTATCCACATGCCAAATCCTTTTTTGTTTACACTTTTAAGGTCAAATCCACATGCAAAATGGTTTGTCCTTTTGGAGAATTAGATGTATTGGTATAAAAAACATGAAAAATATATGTTTGATACTATTTGCCAATTAATCATTTAATTTATATCCTATAATATTTTGTGTTTGAAGTTAATATAACGGATTTTTTACGGGGTACTCCTGAATTTTACCTGGTTGCACGGGGTACCCCTATTGATTAAAAAATGCAGCTTGTACTCTTATTAAGTTTTGATTATGCAGTCAATGCCCTTCTGTTAGTTTTCCATCGATCAAATATTATATTTATGTTAGATTTCAGTTAAATTTTTGGTAGGGACAGTCATATACCTATCAAAAGTAACCTACTACTCTAACTATGTAGACAGGGAAGTAGGGACCGTATCCACAGGGAAGCAAGTAATTCTACTAATTCTAAAAAGTCACTTTATCGTAAGGGGCCTTTGAATATTGGCTTTTGACTAAAAAGTTAACTAGTACTAGGAATGAATCAATTAAGAAAAGAAATATATAACTAAACCTAGGACGTCGGTTCACCATAGATCAACAAAGAAATTGCACACAATTAATTAACAGATTATTAATATCCTTGAATTAAGGTTCACTAATTCTCTCATCTAGTCTCCTTCAAAACTCCTCGAATGGCTCTCGCTCACTTAGACTCGTTTTGCATATTGCCCCTATGATCTAATTGTGGTAATCTTATCTCTCGGTATCAATATCAGACCTACAATTAAACCTAGTCAGTTTTTAACTGAAAGCAATACAAATTGACAATAGGAAATCAAGAACATTAACAATCAAATTAACAATCATGAACAAAACAACAAGAACGATCCATAGGTCCCCTAGTCCTAGAAGGAAAACTACTCACACATAATTGAAATTAAAGAAACTAAATCACTAATAGACATTAAAACTATAAACATGATTAAAACTTATAAATTAACAATAACTATAAAACTAAATCTAAACATGAAACTACTAAAACTAAAACCATAAATTAAAACTAAAATTAATTTAACATGAATAAAAAAACAAGAATTAAAGATTGAATGAAACCTGAATTTTATTAAAATGAATGATTGAAAGAGTTCCACAACTTAGAGAGAAAACTAGGGCTAAAACTATGTTTCTATCAATAATAATGCGTAATTAGGTTTTTAGGAGTACAAAACAATATTACTAAGGCTAAACAAAGAAGCAACGCGTGAAAAGCTTCCTCAGAGCGACCCGCCCGGAGCGGTCCAGGCGAGCAACCCCTACCCGGGCGCGCTGCCTCGACCCGAGCAGGTGGCTTGCTTTGCTCATTTCTTGATTTGTTGCTTGTTTTTCCTTAATTACTTCGTTAATTCCTTCTATAATACTACTAATCCTTAGTAAAGGTTCCCAAATGACTTCAACTCTTCACTAACTTCTTCAAGTGCTTCAAAAGGCTCAGAAAACAACGATAAATCATCGATTCCTGTAAAATCTTATAAAAAGCACAGTAAACACTCGAAATAGCAAAAGTTAGTAGAAATGGCTCAAAAGAGCCACATTAGAGCTAAAAATCAATCGGGATCACGGGTAAAATACATGTCAAATATTAACTGATCAAACTCCCCCAAGCAAAACCCTTGCTTGTCCTTAAGCAAACAACCAATCAAAATGCCTTGACCGCCATCCACTTAAATCAAAATCAATAAGCCAACCATGTAAGAAATAGAAGTCGATGACTAGAGTAGCTCACTCGGTGTCACTCCACACATAAAATTGAGCATAAATAATGAAGCTCACCCTAAATTCCAAATAAGAATGCAAATGCAATAAGTGTTTAAATGCAAATTTTGAGAACCCAAACCCACATCTCACACCTCATGCAAGTGTTTAAGGGTAGTCACTCAATCCTAATATGAAAGTCGACTCGAAATGCAAGTAATACTCACTAGCTTTGGCAATTGACTCACTTCACAAGAACTAAAAACATGCACATGTCGATCAAAAAGGTCTTTATAAGCTTGTAACGTGGCTAGGGTGATGGGTAGAATAAAATTTGGCATAATGTGGTGGTAAATGCGGGTTATACGCATATAACAATCAAAGAGCATAATCAATATCTTCATCATTCAACTCCAACATCAAACTAATTCTCATGGAATCACATCACACCATAAAACTTTACACTTCAACAACTCCAAATATCACCAGCTTTTCTTTTTAAACATCTTACAATTTCTTTTTCAACTCTTTTCTTTTCATTCTCTTTTTTTTTTCAACTTTCAAGTTTTTACAAACTTAGGCACACGACTCTTATTGACATGTCAAAGACAAAATCATTACACATACATAATTAGGCCAATATAAGATATATATAACATTTTAATTCTTCATTAAAAACTAGCCTAGACATTGGTATGTAGAGCCTTAATTTGAGACCTATTATTAAACTTTAATAGCAACCATTTCACAATTTTCCAATCCTCCAAAACCTCCAACAAATGCTAAACAACAACAAAACAACTCCCCAACTCCCCCAAGTCAAGCTTGGGCATATGTCAACTGATTAGAACAAGGCCATATAGGGTTGTAATGTGGCTAAAATGCAAATGAAGGGTAAAAGGCTCAAAATAAGGACCAAGGGAAAATTTGTGAAGGAATGCCAAAAATCTGAAAGCTCCTAAAAGAAATGAATGCCTTTTATCATTCGCAACATGTAACACACCAAATTCAAGCTACTAGAGTCAAAAGCCAAAACATGGATCATACAAGCACCAGGAACTAAGCACACATGAAAATAAATAACCATATAATAATGTATGCGGCTCATATCCTCCCGTTAACACAGTTCAAGCCTCTATTCTAGACATGGCTATAATGGCAAGATCGGAAACTGTTTCAAGCTAAGTCAAGTTCAAGTCCAAGTTGGCAATTCCCAAAACATAACTCATCACATGCCTAAATCAATCAAAAACATTTTTAAATAAAATGCGGGGCACAGGGAAGTAACCATTCACAAAGTTTCATCATACAAATCATTTAATCAATCAATCAACTAAAAGTTAACTACCAAAAGCAAAACAAAAATCTAAACTATGAAAGCAGTACATTTTTTTTGGTCATATGTAAACTCCTACTTCTAACAAGTAGTACAAACCATATGACTAATCCTAAGAAAGCCATAAAAACTACACTAGAAAGCAATAAAAACTAAACTAAGGAAGCAATAAAGTTACCTCTCCCAAGCCGAACTCAGCAATGCCTTCATGCTGAAGGAAGTATGGGGCTCCTCTCAGTCAGAATCCTGGAGGAAAGTGTCAGTATCCTCACTGGCATCATCATCACCATCATCACCACCACCACCTGCTCCCCTTGCTCTACTAGTCCCCTCTCCAGTGTTGAAAATATACCATGAAGGGTGAGAGCCAGTAGAAGGCACTACGCCGGTACAAACGTAGTGGCCATAAATGGGGTATATGGCAAGACGATGGTCCTGCTCAAAAGTGTCGAACCGCTGCATGAACTGCTGCTGCTGTAACTGGAAGTTGTTGAACTGGTTCTGCAGCTGGTTCATCTGCGTCTTCCATGGGGCAGGGCCCATAGGGGGCTGCTGTTTGGGTGGTCGCTTGGGCACGAACTGCAGAGACTGACTCGACCCGCTATGTCCCGAGGAACCTGCAGAAGAACCTGCAACTCGACCATCCAAAGGCACAATATAGGATTACTGATTAGGCAACAATCCAGTCAATGAAGCATTAGGGAGAAGAACCGAAACTCCACTAAATGGTCCTATGTACCATCTAATACGCCCCCCTCCCTTAACTCTAGCCAATCACATTGGCTAAGGTAAGGGGCATCCAAGGTGCGGGACCCCACAACAGGGGTCCTGCCATACTCAAAGTTGGCCTTGTAGTAACTGCCAACATATGTCAGTAGGCCACTAAAAACAATGCTGTTAAAGGTTGGTTAGCCAAATCGATCAATACCTGCATAAGTCTTGCATTGAGTGTGTAAAAGCATAGCAAACACGTGAGGAAGATAAAGACGATAGGGGAAAGAGTGTTTTACCAAGTGCCTCCCTAGGCACCACATTTCTCTGGTATGAACCTCATGCTGTTCATACCAACCGAATATTGTCCCTGCAAGGAAACAGTGAGTTATCCTAGTAGAGGGCTGGTAGATCAGGTTAGCTTTGGCATGTTGCCAGTTAGTCAAGTGAACACCTATCAAAGAAAACCACCATGCGACGTCATCAAAGCCCTTTAGGGGTCTAGCACGCCCCCAACTGGCTAAATCAAAGATAGCCCCAAAATCTTTGATCGTCTCATACCGATCGACATTAAACATCCTAAAACTAACACGTCTAACAGGTGCTTTGGGGTTGGGGCGGTCAATCTCAAAACTCGACATGAACTCATAAGTTATGTCGGGGTAAGTGGGGGCATCCATAGTAAAAAATCTGTGCATACCAATAGATTTAAACAGTTCCTCAGTTTCATTATAAACAGCTAAAGCACATAATAACTGATGGTCTAGAAAACGAGTAGGAGTAACATGCCTTAATTTTAACTTTTCGAAACGTACCTTTTTCTCCTGAGAACCGAAAGCAACTAACCCATAGGTGGAATCCCGTCCGAATCCTTGTGGTTCGTTCCTTGAGCCAATTCCGACTCGTTGCCTCTTGGGTGCCATTCACTAGTACCAAAAATGCATTTTGCTGCGGTTTTTTCCCGGGTATTTGCTGCGGTTTTGAACCGCAACACTTATAGCAGCAGCAAATGATGAAATTTAACCGCAGCAAAAAATTGGGTTATTTGCTGCGGTTATTCAGGTAACCGCAGCAAATAACACACCAGAAATTGGAGGGAAATAGCATTATTTGCTGCGGTTCTTTGTAAAACCGCATCAAATAATGCAGTTTCCCACCAAAAAAAACACTTATTTGCTGCGGTTTTGTGAATAACCGCAGCAAATAAGCATCCAAAAAAATAAATTTTTTTTTTGCATTTTAAAGCAAAATTAGAAGCTGAAATGTTATACATACATAGAATCAATTATTTTTAATTAAATTACACTTCTATCACAAAAAAATACACTTCTATCACAAAAATACATTTGAAATTTAACTTAAACAAGATTGGTGATGGACTTGTTGGTGAGTGATTGGAGAAGTAAAGCATACATCAGCGCGGTCCGAGAACCAGTAGCAGCAGCATTACATCAGCGACACGTACACCAGCAGCAGCAACGCAGTGGCGGGCCATCAGATAAAGAGAAGAGCAAAGAGAGATAAAGAGAAGAGCAAAGAGAGCAACAGAAAAAAAAAATGTATAAATCATACCATAATTCATTTATTCAACCATATCTATACATTCATTCAACCATTCCTATTCTTATTCATTCGTTCAAGCATTACCATTCATGAATAAACCCATTCATTCATTCATAAAATCAATCATAACCTCAATCTCATCTAAATATCTCATTCAAGCATCCATTACTCATTCAACCATTCTTTTGTTCAATCATTCAAGCAAAATTCATTCACAAGCATTCATATATTCATCATTCAACCAACATCACAGCAATAGCCACAAGAACACAACCGCAGCCAGAACAACACAGCAATAGACTATATATATTTATGTTTATATACATAATCTCCATCAGGGAAGTGGTTACGATCACCCACCATTCGAGTTAGGCTACTTCAACAGGTTTTTAAGCCTGGAGCAACTCAAACCTCAATGATGTTGACCATGGTCATCACTTGAGTCCCTTCATCATTTGGAAATAATTAGTGTCTTATGAAAAAGGACTCATTTTTTATCAAGCAATTGTCGGACTATAAGGGACTCGATCATCATTCAACAATTGCATCACCATAAGAGATGCAATTGTCTGACCATAAGGGAATCAAGTAAGAAGCAACACATCAGACCACAGATCAATAAACATCAATCATAAGCTCAATCTCATCTAAATCAATAAACATCAGTCATAAGCTCAATCTCATCGAAATATTTCATTCAAGCATCCATTAACATACTCATTAAACCATTCTTTCATAGATTCAAAATATAATTCATTCATTCAAGCATTCAAGAATAAGAACATATAACTAAAGGTTTGTTCTACTGCCACATGACTAATCGATTATGAACAAATTTTTTATTAATAATAAACAATTCTTATAGAGAATTTTGTATGAAATCTAAAATTTACTTTTTATTTTATTGCAACAAGGAAGTTAAGAAAGGGGGAATCAGAGAAACAAGACCACGAAAATAGAACCAAGCCAAACAACTATCACTTGTCAAAGGAATTATTTCTTATGAAAACTTGTAATGACTTCAT
Source organism: Suaeda aralocaspica (assembly GCA_016808085.1). Taxonomy (NCBI): domain Eukaryota; kingdom Viridiplantae; phylum Streptophyta; class Magnoliopsida; order Caryophyllales; family Amaranthaceae; genus Suaeda; species Suaeda aralocaspica. Next base: position 245,535 of record PYUH01000239.1, on the reverse strand, counting down.
GAAAACTTACACTCAGTCTCAGTCAGTTACTCACACACTCAGTTGCTCACACAATCACCCTCACTCGGTGACTCACACACTCACTTACACTCAGTCACTCNTACTTACACTCAGTCACTCAAACACTCCGTTAAACCAGGAAACTCCCTTTAAAAAATTCAACCAGGATACATCATCACTACAGCAAATTGCTTCTAATTTGTCAACAGAGTGACTATTCACACAGCATGCTTGCACCCAAAACATACAATGAGATCTTACTGCAACAAGATACGACAAAAGAAATTACACACATACATATGTTTGTAGCAACTATAAAAACAATCAGCATGCTTCTAATAAACTGTTTTTCTTACATATTAATTGACAAGGATTATTCGTCTTTTAGGCAAAATTAATTGGAAAACGTAGTGCATATAAACATTTTCAGGATATGGAATCATGAAATGTACAACAGATGGAATTGAGTATTTAATATAAAGGCGTACTGCATGAGCTGACAAGTTCAATCTTATAAAGCACACAATGCAATCAACAGAATGGATGGTAAAAAGTGGTTGAGATAAGAGGGAAAGAATTAATAAAGTATATTTAGCTGTATTAAAGGGATAAATCATTGCATTAAATCATTGCATTTGCATATATGAAGTGGAAAGAAAACAAAAGGCTTAACTTCAGCACATTTGCCCAGAAAAGAAGTAGAAGTTTCCCTTAGAAAAACTACAAGGTAAGAAACTAAGAACTTTCGATCTACGAAAAACAAGTCAAACATATGGTATATTAATCAATACACAATGCATTAAAGAAGATGGAAGAGAAGAAAAGATGAGATTTATTTATGACATCTTCATCCATAATGAAAGTGAAACACTTTATCAGCAACTTAAGGGTGTAATCATGTGTAAACTCATCAACAACATAACCCAAATCATAATCATCATAAACAAAGCCTTAATCAACAACATAACCCACGATATCTTAATCAGTGAAATTAAATGACATATTAGAGAAGCAAAGAAGCTTTAGCCAAAAGATAATGTAACTAATAGCTTTGTCGAACTAAACAGATAGTTCATAAACAGGCTTACAGCAAACATCAAAAACTTTATGGGAGATATAACAAACAAGTTACTCATTGTACTAAAATATCAAAACACCGACACCTTCACTAACTCAAATTGGCCAAAAGATTACCTCAAAAGATAGATCTTGAAGAAAACTCGCCCAAGCCTCGAAATCGCCTCAAAATTGCTCGAAACTTCCTTCGAAATTGTATCAAACAAATCAAAATAAATAAATTAATTTTAAACCAACAACAACAAGAAAAAAAAACAAAAACAATCGAAAACAAAAAATAATTACAATCAAAATAAAGAAAAACAAAAAAGACAAAAAAATTAAAGGAGGCAGTACCTTCAAATGGGGAGGGATGAATGAGAATGAGAATGAGAAAGAGAAAGAAAGAGGCGAGAATGAGAATGAGAGAAGAAAGAGGCGAGAATGAGAGAGGAAGTTAGGGTTAGAGAGATTGAGAGGGAGAAAGATCAGAAAGAAGAGATTTGCTGCGCTCAACCATTTGTTAGGGTTAGGGTTAGGTATTAAGGGTTTTTGTATTTATAGCCCCTTCGTTTGGGTTGGGCTCAACCATTTGTTTTGGGTTGATTTATTTGCTGCGGTTATAACCGCAGCAAATACGAAAAAGAACCGCAGCAAATAAATCAACCGCAGCAAATAATTTTTCTTGTGTATCATCAACAACTATTTGCTGCGGTTCTTTAAAAATCTCAAAAAACCGCAGCAAATGTGGCGCAGCTAAATCCAATTTTTCTACTAGTGATTGAAGGTGTATTAAGTGAAGTGAGGAGGTGAGTGATGTGAGTTGAGAAATTCTTTTAATGAGATTTGTGGTGGGGATCTAGAAGGGAGTGGAAGAATATGAAGTTTGGTGAAAATTTGAGTGAATTTGGGTGAGCAAAGAGGGAAATATAGTAGAGAGAAGTTTAGAGTGAGAAGAGGAGTTATAGAGATTTTGAATTTTAGAGAGAGAAAGAGGAGATAAGATAATGAGAGGTGAGAGAAGGAGAAAGAAGAAAGAAGAAAGGAAAAGGAAGAAGGAAGGGGAAAATAGAAGGACGTGCGGAAGGATGAAGGGGGGGTTCCGGGCGCCTGGGGCGAGTGCCACCCGCCCGGAGGGTAGGTTGCTCGCCCGAGTACCCGGGCGAATGGACTGTTCTTGGGATTTTGGTAAAAAAAACTAAGTGTAGAAAATCCTACTGCGCGCTCGAATCGAAGGCCATACGCCCTCCGGGCGTCTTTCCGCCCGGGGATCATGTTTTCCAAATTTTGCAAAAATTTTCTAAGTGTCCCGATATGGGTTGCGCGCCCGGACCTCGTGCCATCTGCACAGAGGGCGGCTGTTCGCCCGGACCCAGCCGACTGAGCTGCCTTTCATGCGATTTTTCGCGATTTTTCGCCTTTCTCGCCTCAAATTCACCTATAATCAGACCAAAGACACTTGGAAAAATTGTTAGCCCCTCACTCTCCTCACCAAAGCTAAGAATAGAGCTAGATTCCCCAGTAAACTAGAAAAATAAAGAAAGAAAAAGCTACTTAAAACTAAACTAACTACGGGTTGCCTCCCGCAAAGAGCTTGTATAAGGTCATTAGCTTGACCATGTTACCTCATAGCTCGTAGGGGGTGTGGGTTTCGGAAAGTGATTTCCTCAACCAAGCCAAAAACATCACCTTCATAGTAGTGCTTGAGGCGGTGTCCATTAACCTTAAATCATTCCCCTTTATCATTCTGAACCTACACAAATCCGTACTTGCTCACCTTGGTGACAATGAAAGGGCCGCTCCACCTAGACCTCAACTTTCTAGGAAAAAGCTTCAATCTAAAGTTGAATAACAAGACCTTATCACCTGCTACGAACTCCTTTCTGATTATCCGCTTATCGTGCCATTTCTTAGTCTTCTCCTTGTAGATCTTAGCACTATCGTAGGCTCCCAATCGAAACTCATCTAGCTCATTCAACTAAAGTAACCGCTTCTCACCTGCAAGCTTGGCATCCATATTAATCTCTTTTACCGCCCAATAAGCTTTGTATTCTAACTCAACCGGTAAATGGCACGCCTTTCGGTACACTAATCGGTATGGGGATGTACCAATAGGTGTCTTGAACGCTGTTCTATATGCCCATAATGCATCATGAAGCTTGCTACTCCAATCTTTCCTCAATTTTGTAACTGGTTTCTCCAGGATAGCGTTGATTTCTCGATTTGAGACCTCCATTTGAGCACTGATTTGTGGATGGTATGCCAATCCTGTTTTGTGGTAGACACCGTACTTCTCTAGTAGCTTATCTAACCTCTTGTCATGGAAATGCGTTCCCCCATCACTGATGATAGCTCTAGGGACTCCGAACCTAGGAAAGATAACCTGCTTAAACAATCTCAACACGATGTTAGAATCACAATGGGGGGTAGCAAGAGATTCCACCCATTTAGAAACATAATCCATAACAACTAATATAAAATGATTGCCATTAGAAGAAGGAAAGGGACCCATGTAATCAATACCTCAAACATCATAAATTTCAACATCTAAGATACCTGTTGAGGCATTTCATGGATTTTGGAGATGTTACCTGTTCGTTGGCACAAATCATAAGACATGACAAAATCTCTAGCATCCTTCAGTAAAGTAGGCCAATAAAAACCAGACTGCAATACCTTGAACATTGTCTTCGAAGGGCCTGCATGTCCTCCATAAGGTGATGAATGGAAATGGCTCAAAATTCCATAAAACTCCCAATCAGGAACACATCGTCGGTATAGTCCATCAGCACATTCCCGAAATAAATTCGGGTCATCCCAGAAATACCGTCTGACATCATGAAGAAACCGATACCTCTGTTGTGATGAGAGATGATGAGTTGATATTTGACATGTATTTTACCCCCGATCCCGATTGATTTTTAGCTCTAATACGGCACTTTTGAGCCATTTCTACTAACTTTTGCTATTTCGAGTGTTTGTAGTGCTTTTTATAAGATTTTACAGGAATCGATGATTTATCGTTGTTTTCCGAGCCTTTTGAAGAACTTGAAAAAGTTAGTGAAGAGTTGAAGTCATTTGGGAAGCTTTACTGAAGATTAGGAGTGCTAAATGAAGAACTAAAGAAGTAATTAAGGAAGGACGAGCAAAAACCGAGAAACAAACCAAGGCAAAGCCGTATGCCCGGGTCGAAGCCATCCGCCCGGGTAAGGGCTGCACGCCCGGACCCCTCCGGGCAGGTGGCTCCAAGGGGGGACTTTCGCGTGTTTTCTTCGTGTTAGGCTAAGTACTTAATGTTTTGTACTCCTAATTGGTCATGGACGCTTTTACAATTTATAAAACCCTAGTTTACTCTTAATTTCTCTCTAACTGTGGAATTCTTGTCAATCATTCAATCAATAATATTCAGGTTTTATTCAATCTCAATTCTTTTTCTTCATTAATGTTTCTTATTGGTTTTGATTTTTGCTCTTAGTTTTAGTAGTTTTATGTTAGATTTTATTTTCTTGATTTTTGTTGGTTTGTTTAGTTTAATCATGTTTAGGACTTTAATTTCTTTCATTGATTTAGTTTTTGTTCTTCCAATTATGAGTGAGTAGTTCCTTTTCTAGGACTAGGGGATCCATGGATTGTTTTTTGATGTTTTGCTCATATATATTAGTTTGACTATTAATGTACTTGAATTCCTATTGTCAACTTTTATTGCTTTCAGTTAAATACTGGCCAGGTTTAATTGTTAGTTTGATATTGTTGAAATCGATGCCAGGAGGTAAGATTACCACAATTAGATCAGAAGGATAATAGGCGAAATGAGTCTAAGTTAGCGAGATCCATTAGAGGAGTTTTGGAGGGTACTAGATTCGAGAGAATTAGTGGACCTTAATTCAAGGAAATTGATAATCTGCTAATTAATTGTGTGCAATTCATTTGTTAATCTATGGTGAACCGATGTCCTAGGCTTAGTCATTAATTCATTCCCTTAATCGTTTTAGTTCTAATTTTAGTTAATTTATTGGTCACAATTCACACTCAAAGGCCCTTTACGCAGTTTAAACTTTATAGAACTAATAGGTTTAATTGCTTCCCTGTGGATTTGATCCCTACTTCCCTAACTATATTAGTTAGAGTGGTTTGGTTTATTTTTGATAGGTGTGCGACAACCTCATCAATTTTTGGCGCCGTTGCTGCAGAGGCAATTTTTAATTCTGTTAGTCGGGTTTATACTGTTGTCTTTTTATTTTTCCTAGTTTCAAAGAACTAATCGTTTCTTTGAGGCAGTTTCTCATATTTGCTCGGAGTTTCCACTTTTTGCAGGTTTGCAGGTTTATGCAAAATGACCACGAGCCTAATATTTTTATTTTTCCTGAGACCGAGAGAGTATTTCTAAAGCGGTTGAGACGTTGTAGTCGCCGAATATTTCTTCCTCGATCTGTGGAGGAAACTGTTTCTGATTTGTCTCATTTTTCGAGTTGACCTTCAACCCGTTGTTTGAAGGGTATTTAGAGGTCGAAATGGCTGTCGAAGTAGATGAACAAGGTAGACGACCACCACCACCTCCACCACCGCCACTTGTGGCATGTTCATTGAGAGACTGTTCCTTGCCTAGTACGGAGTCTATGGCTAGAGGTTATTCAGTACCTGATACCGATGCTGCTATTTTGAACTGAAACCGGCTCTTGTGAATATGGTTGAACGATATCAGTTTTCAGGGACATTGAAGGAGGATCCGAATTTACATTTGCAAAATTTCCTCCAATACTGTGATACTATCAAGCAAATGAATGTTTCTAAGGACTACATTATATGAGAATTTTCCCATTTTCATTGAAGGACAAAGCTAGAACTTGGTTGAATGATCTTAATATGGCTACAATTACTTTTTGGGAGGACTTGGCTCTTGCTTTTCAGAGGAAGTACCATCCACCACAGAGAACTGCTTTACTGAGGAGTCAAATTACTAATTTCAATCAGGAAACAGATGAGTCACTTTATGATGCTTGGGAACGGTTCAAAGAGTTATTGAGAATGTGTCCTCATCATGGGCTTGAGAAATGGTTTTTAGTTCAATCATTCTACAATGGTTTGGGTAATGAGAGTAGAGCTTTTTTAGATTCTGCTGCTAATTGTCGATTCATGAACTAGGAGGCCAATGCTGCATATGAACTGATTGATGAAATTGCTACTCATAATTCACAGTTTGGTAAAGGCATTCCAAGAAGGGTGGAAAACATGTAGTTGATGATAAGTATGAGAGTTTAGCTGCACAAATCAATGCCATAAGTCAGAAGCTTGATAAGATTGGTACTACAACTCCTCGACCATCGCCTGTAGCTGCACTTTCGGGATGCACTGACCCTTTCTGTGATTCCCGTGGTTCATTCGGCCATAGTTCCCAGTCATGTACCAGTTCAGTAGAGCAAGTGTGTGCCTTTCAAGCCTACAAGAACAATCCATTTTCCAATACATATAATCTGGGCTGGAAGGATCATCCATACTTTTCCTACAACAACAGTAGCAACGTGCAGAATCCTCAGCAAACTATACCACCTCAGCAGGCACACCAGCAGATGCAGAGATATGTACCGCCACACCCACCAGGTTTCACCAGGCCACCACTATCAGCACCACCATTGCCGGCTCTACCTAGTGGTGAATTTTCAGAGCTGAAAAATATGATGTTGCAGATGCTGAAAAATATGGAGGCAATGCAGGCTCACAACAAGAACCTGGAGACTCAGATAGCTCAGATTCCACAATCAACTGCTCAAAGGCAACCAGGCCACCTTTCATCACAACCTACACCTCTAGTGTCACAGGCACCACAGAATCCCCCAAGGGACCATGTCAATGCCATTATTTGAGGAGTGGAACTCCTTATGAGGGTCCGAAAATGCCTACTGATGATGTTAATTTTGATGTTGCAGGTGGAGCTAAGAAGACCAGTGATGTGATGATTGAAGATTTAGAGACAGTTCTAGATAAGGAGGCTGAAGCACCTAAGGAGAAGGTAGATGAAACATCGATTGATACGATCCCGAGGTCATATGTTAGGTTGCCCTTCCCGAACAGGGTGACCAGGAGTAAGAATGATAATCATTTCAGTAAATTTTTAGATATTGTGAATAATTTGCAAGTTACTGTTCTTTTTACTGATTTGATAACTCAAATTCCTACTTACACTAAATTTTTGAAAGATATTTTGAGCAGGAAACGTGAGTTGAATGTGGTGGAGATCGTAGCACTTACGGAGGAGTGCAGTGCCATATTGCAAAACAAGTCACCACCTAAGTATGTTAGGACCCGAGAAGTTTTTCTATTCCTTGTAACATTTGCCCATTGTTTATTGATAAAGCTTTATGTGATTTAGGGGCCAGTGTTAGTGTCATGCCTTTGTCTATTTGCAAAAAGCTTGATATGGGTGCTTTGAAGGTTACTAACATTACTTTGTAGATGGCACATAAGACAGTGAAGTACCCTAAAGGTATTTTAGAGGATGTCCCGGTGAGAGTCGAGAAATTCTTTATTCTTGTTGATTTTGTTGTGTTAGATATAGATGAGGATGCTCATATTCCGATTATACTTGGTAGACCATTCTTACACACTGCAGGTGCTGTTATTGATGTCAAAAATGGTAGTTTGACTCATTCTGTAGGGGATGATAAAGTCACATTTAATCTTAATGCTGCTCTTAAGAGTCCTATGATGGAATAGTCATGCTATGTTATTGATGTCATTGATGGGATTGTTATTGATGATATGCCTCGATCCACTACAAAGGATCTTCTGGAGGCTGTTGTTTGTCTTGATGTTATTGCAGGTGAAGGTACAGCTGATGACAATAATTTGGTCCAGGATCTTACTGGTGAGGAATTGAATCCGGAGGAGAGCCTGAAATTTGTTGAGTTACCTCAAGAGGTTTGTTCTGTCAAGGAGGTAACCCAACCTGAGATGAAACCCCCTCCCTTCTAACTTGAAATATGCTTTTGTAGATGATAAGGAGTTGTATCCGGTCATTGTTAGTGCTTCCCTAATCGATAGTCAACTTGATAAACTTTTGTCTGTACTTAAGTCCCATAAGAAGGCTATTGGTTATACTATTGATGATTTGACTGGTATTAGTCCTGATTTTTGTATGCATAGAATTCATTTAGAGGAAGGTCATAAACCTTGTATACAGGGTAAGCGTCGTTTGAATCCTAACATGCAGGAGGTGGTGAAGAAGGAAGTTCTTAAACTTCTAGATGCAATCATTTACTCGGTGCCTGATTCCCAGTGGGTAAGTCCTGTACAGGTAGTCTCTAAGAAAGGGGGAACAACTGTTGTTCGTAATGATAAGTACGAATTGGTTCCTACTAGGGTTGTTACAGGATGGAGAATGTGTATTGATTATAGAAAATTGAATGTTGCAACTGAAAAGGATCATTTCCTCCTCCCTTTTATTGATCATATGTTGGAAAGGTTAGCTAAGAATAAGTGTTTCTGTTACCTTGATGGGTATTCGGGTTTCTCTCAGATTCCCATCCATGCTGATGATAGAGAGAAAACCACTTTTACATTTCCTTATGGTAATTTTGCATATCGTAGAATGCCTTTTGGTTTATGTAATGCACCAGCTACTTTCCAACGTTGCATGATGAGCATCTTTTCTGAGTTCATAGAGTCTATTATGGAAGTCTTCATGGATGATTTTAGTGTCTATGGTTCTGATTTTGATTCCTGTTTGACTAACTTGACTAAAGTCCTCGAAAGATGTGAGCAGGTAAATTTGGTCTTAAATTGGGAAAAATGCCATTTCATGGTCAATGAAGGAGTAGTATTGGGACATTTCGTGTCCGAGCGTGGTATTAAGGTGGATAAGGCGAAAATACAGGTAATTGAGCAATTGCCACCTTCGGTGAATGTTAAAGGGGTAAGAAGTTTTTTGGGTCATGCTGGTTTTCATCACAGGTTTATTAAGGATTTTTCTAAAATTGTGTAACTAGTAACTCAATTGCTCTTGAAAGATGCTGAGTTTAAATTCACTGATGAATGTCTTGAGTCCTTTAATATGATCAAAAATGCATTAATTTCGGCACCTATTATACAATCTCCCGATTGGAATTTACCTTTTGAGATAATGTGTGATGCTAGTGATTTTGCAGTTGGTGCAATTTTAGGTCAAAGGGGGGATAAGATCCTACATGCTATTTATTATGCTAGTAAGACCTTGGATGAAGCTCAAGTCAACTATGCCACCATGGAAAAAGAGTTGCTTGCTATTGTTTATGCATTAGATAAATTTCGTGCTTATCTTGTAGGTTCGAAAGTTATTGTTTACACTGACCATGCAGCTCTTAAGTATCTACTTGGGAAGAAGGAAGCCAAACCGAGGCTCATTCGGTGGATTTTGTTGCTTCAAGAGTTCGATCTTGAGATTCGTGATAAGAAGGGAGCAGAGAATGTGGTAGCTGACCACTTATCGAGGATACGGTATGATGATGGGGAGATCTCTACCCCCATCGATGATTCTTTTCCTGATGAACATTTGTTTGCAGTTTTTGTAAATTCTCCTTGGTTTGCTGACTTTGCTAATTATGTTGTTGGAGGTGTCTTACCCTCTAATTTGACTTACCAGCACAAAAAGAAGTTTTTGCATGATGTTAAGCGATACTTTTGGGATGATCCTAACTTGTTTCGTTAGTGTGCAGATGGTCTATACAGGAAATGTGTTCCGGAATGGGATGTCTATGGTATACTTCACCATTGCCATCCATCACCGTATGGAGGTCATGCTAGACCTTCTAAGACGATGTTTAAGGTACTCGAATCGGGTTTTCATTGGCCCACTATCCTACGAGATGCTAGAGCTTTTATTATGTCTTTTGATTCGTGTCGACGAACAGGTAATATTTCACAAAGGCACGAAATGCCGCAAACAGGTATATTAGAAGTTGAGATTTTTGATGTTAGGGGCATTGATTATATGGGCCCCTTTCCATCATCTTATGGCAACCGTTTCATACTAGTTGCTGTGGATTATGTTTCTAAATGGGTGGAAGCTCTTGCTACCCCCCATTGCGATTCTAAAACTGTATTGAGGTTGTTTAAGCAGGTTATCTTTCCTAGGCTCGAAGTCCCTAGAGTTGTCATCAGTGATGGGGGAAAGCATTTCCATGAGAAAAAGCTAGATAAACTGCTGGAGAAGTACGGTGTTTACCACAGAACAAGATTAGCATACCATCCACAAACCAGTGGTCATGTGGAAGTAATTTCAAATCGAGAAATCAAGGCTATCTTAGAGAAAACGGTTGCAAAGTCAAGGAAAGATTGGAGTAGCAAGCTACATGATGCATTATGGGCATATAGAACGACCTTCAAGAAACCTATCGGTACATCTCCTTATCGGTTAGTGTATGGGAAAGCGTGCCATTTGTCGGTTGAGTTAGAATATAAGGCCTACTGGGCAGTAAAGGAGCTCAACATGGATGCCAAGCTTGCAGGTGAGAAGCGGTTACTTCAATTAAATGAGCTAGACGAGTTTCGATTGGGAGCCTATGATAGTGCTAAGATCTATAAGGAGAAGACTAAGAAATGGCATCATAAGTGAATTGTAAGGAAGGAGTTCGTAGTAGTTGACAAGGTCTTGTTATTCAATTCTAGATTGAAGCTTTTTCCCAGAAAGTTGAGGTCTAGGTGGAGCGGTCCTTTCATTGTTACCATAGTGAGCAAGTACGGATTTGTAGAGGCTCAGACGAGAAAGGGGAGCGATTTAAGATTAATGGACACCGCCTCAAGCACTACTATGAAGGTTATGTTGTTGGCCTGGTTGAGGAAATCAATCTCCGAGACCCACACCATTTATCAGCTATAAGGTAACATGGTCAAGCTAATGACCTTAAACAAGCGCTTTACGGGGGGCAACCCGTAGTTAGTTTCGTTTTTAGTAGCTTTTTCATTTTCATTTTTATAGTTTAGTAGGGACTCCAGCACTTTTCTTAGTTTTGGTGAGGAGAGAGTGAGGTACTAATGAATTTTTCCAAGTGTTTTGGGTGTGATTACAGGTCAATTTAGGTGAATAAGTGAAAAAAGGACAAAAAATGCATGCAATGCCATTCTCCCGGGTGGGTCCGGGCACACAACTTGTTTTTCAACACTTAGAATTTTTTGAAAAAACTGAAAAAAAAGGCACCCTGATAAAATGCCGCCCTCCGGACGAGCAGCACTCGACCCGGGAGCGCAGCAGCATTTTGAGGACTTAGTTTTTTTTGCAAATCTCAAAAAATTCACCCCATTGCTGTATGCCCGGACCCCCCCGGCGAGCAACCCCCTCCGGGCGCCCGCCCCCCCCCCCCCTTCACACGTCTTTTTTTTCTTTTCTTTCCTTCTTTCTTTTTCTTTCTTCTTCCTCCTTCCTCCTTCTCTCACCTCTCATTTCCTTATCTCTTCTTTCTTTCTCTACAAATCAAACTCCATTATTCTCTAACTTCTCTCTACTATAACTCCCTCATTACTCACCCAAATTCACTCAAATTTTCACCAAACTTAATCTTTTTGCACCCTCTTTTAGATCCCCACCACAAATCTCACTTAAAACCACTTTCATCTCATACCCATTAATTCCTCATAACCTTCACTACTCTTCAATGGCACCAAAGAGACAACGGGTCAGAGCAAGCTCAAGGAACGAACCACAAGGTTTGGGACGCGACTCTACATACGGGTTAGTGGCTTTTGGTTCACAGGAGAAAAAGGTACGGTTCGAAAAACTTAAATTACAGCATGTTACCCCTACCCGTTTTATAGATCATCAATTATTACGTGCTTTAAGAGTTCATGATGAAACTAAGGAGTTGTTTAGACCTATGGGTATGCACAGTTTTTTTCATATGGATGCCCTAATTTATCCCGACATAACTTATGAGTTTATGTCAAGTTTTGAAATTGACCGGCCCAACCCCAAGGCACCTGTTAGAGGTGTTAGTTTTAGAATGTTTAATGTTGCTCGTTATGAAACGATCGAACATTTTGGGGCTATATTTGATTTAGCCAGTTGGGGGTGTGCTAGACCCCAAAGGGTTTTAATGATGTTGCTTGGTGGTTTTCTCTAACAGGTGTGCATCTGACTAACTGGCAACATGCCATGGCTAACCTGATCCACCAGCCCTCTGCTAGGATTACTCACCGTTTTCTTGTAGGGACGATATTTGGTCGGTATGAACAGCACGAGGTACATACCAGAGAGATGTGGTGCCTAGGGAGGCATTAGTTAAAAATTCATTTCCTTACCATCTTCATCTTCCTCATCTGTTTGCTACGCACTTACATACTCAATGTAAGAATTATGCAGGTACAGATCGATTTGGCCAACCAACCATGAACAATATTGTTTTTGGTGGCCTTCTAACATTTGTTGGCAATTACTACAAGGCCAACTTTGAGTATGGTAGGATCCCTGCTGTAGGGTCTCACTACTTGGATGTTCCCTACCTCAGCCAATGTGATTGGCTAGACTTGAGGGATGGGGGGCGTATCAGATGGTACATAGGACCATCCAGAGAAGTTTCTGTTACTCTCCCTAATGCTTAACTGACCGGATTGCTGCCTGATCAGCAATCCTATCTCATGCCTTTGGATGGCCGTGGTGCATGTTCTTCTGCAGGTACCTCAGGACATGGCGCGCCGAGTCAGTCCCCGCAATTCGTGCCCCAGCCGTCGCCCCAGCAGCCACCCCCCCAGCAACCACCTATGGACCCTGCCCCATGGCAGGTACAGATGAACCAGCTACAGAACCATTTCAACAACTTTCAGATACAACAACAGACATTCATGGATCGATTCACTACTTTTGAGCAGGACCACCGTCTTGCCATGTACCCGATCTATGACCACTACGTTTGTACCGGCGTAGTGCCCTCTATTGGCCCTCAGCCTTCATGGTATCACTTTAAACCTGGAGAGGGGACCAGTGGAGCAGGAGGAGCAGGTAGTGGTGATGGTGATGATGATGATGATGATGGTGGTGATGACGATAGTGCCAGTAAGGACACTGACACTTTCCTCCAATCTGATTGAGAGGAGTCCCTTACTTCCTTCAGCATGAGGACATTGTTGAGTTCGGCTTGGGGGAGGTAATTTTATTGCTTTATTAGTTTAGTTTCTATTTCTTTCTAGTGTAGTTTTTATTGCTTTCTTAGGATAGTCATATGGTTTGTACTACTTGTTAGAAGTAGGAGTTTACATATGACCAAAAAAAATGTATTGCTTTCATAGTTTAGATTTTTATTTTGCTTTTGGTAGTTAGATTTAGTTGATTGATTGATTGAATGGTTAGATGAAACTTTGTGAATGGTGACTTCCTTGTGCCCTGCATTTTATTTAAAAACTGTTTTTGATTGATATGGGCATGTGATGAGTTATATTTTGGGAATTGCCAACTTGGACTTGAACTTGACTTAGTTTGAAACAGTTTCTAATCTTGCCATTATAGCCATGTGTAGAGTAGAGGCTTGAACTGTGTTAATGGGAGGATTTGAGCCGCATACACTATTTCTATGCTTATTTCTTTTCATGTGCGCTTAGTTCCTAGTGCTTGTATGATCTGTGTTTTGGCTTTTGACTCTAGTAGCTTGGCTTTGGTGTGTTACATGTCGTGAATGATAAAAGGCATTCATTGCTTTTAGGAGCTTTCAAATCTTAGGAATTCCTTCACAAATTTTCCCCTTGGTCCTTACTTTGAGCTTTTTACCCTTCATTTGCATTTTAGCCACATTACAACCTTATTTGGCCTTTTTCTAATCATTTGATATATGCCCAAGCTTGGATTGGGGGAGTCGAGGAGTTGTTTTGTTATTTTGCATTTGTTGGAGGTTTTGGAAGATTAGAAAATTGTGAATGGTTGTCGTTAAAAGTTTAATAATAGGTCTCACATTAAGGCTCTGCATACCAATGTCTAGGCTAGATTCTAATGAAGAATTAAAATGTTATATATCTTTTATTGGCCTAGTTATGTATCTGTGATGATTTTGTCTTTGACATGTCATTAAGAGTCGTGAGCCTAAATTGAAAAAATCTTGAAAGAAAAAAAAAGAATTAAAAAATGAAAAAAGAAAAAGAAGAAGAAAAAAAAAAGAGTTGAAAAAAAAATTGAAAGATGTTGAAGAAGAAAAGCTTGTGATATTTGGAGTAGTTGAATTGTAAAGTTTTATGGTGTGATGTGATTCTATGTGAATTGGTTTGATGTTGGATTTGATGTTGGAGATGTTGACTATGCTCTTTGATTGTTACATGCGTATAGCCCGCATTTACCACCACATTATCCCAAATTCTATCCTACCCATCACCCTTGCCACGTTACGAGCTCATAAAGACCTTTTTGATCGGCATGTGCATGTTTTTAGTTCTTGTGAAGCAAGTCAATTGCTAAAGCTAGGGAGTATTACTTGCATTTCTAGTCGACTTTCATACTAGGATTGAGTGACTACCCTTAAATACTTGCATGAGGTGTGAGATGTGGGTTTGGGTTCTCAAGTATTACATTCAAACACTTATTGCATTTGCGTTCCTATTTGGGATTAAGGGTGAGCATCATTATTTATGCTCAATTTTATGTGTGGAGTGACACCGAGTGAGCTACTCTAGTCATCGAATTCTATTTCTTACGTGGTTGGCTTATTGATTTTGATTTAAGTGGATGGCGGTCAAGGGATTTCGATGGGTGTTGAGGAACTTGCATAATCGGAATTGCTTGAGTTAGTCTTGTTTTTGCAAAGTTAAAAGGGGTGAAGTCATTGTTTGCTTAGTTGTTTTCTTGAGGACAAGCAAAGGTTTGGCTTGGGAGAGTTTGATGAATTGATATTTGACATGTGTTTTACCCCCGATCCCGATTGATTTTTAGCTCTAATACGGATCTTTTGAGCCATTTCTACTACCTTTTGCTATTTCGAGTATTTGTTTTGCTTTTTATAAGATTTTACAGGAATCAATGATTTATCGTTGTTTTCCGAGCCTTTTAAAGCACTTGAAGAAGTTAGTAAAGAGTTGAAGTCATTTGGGAAGCTTTACTGAAGATTAGGAGTGCTCAATGAAGAATTAAGGAAGTAATTAAGGAAGGACGAGCAAAAACCGAGAAACGAACCAAGGCAAAGTCGTATGCCCGGGTCGAAGCCATCCGCCCGGGTAAGGGGTGCACGCCCGGACCCCAAGGGGGGATTTTCGCGTGTTTTCTTCGTGTTAGGCTAAGTACTTAATGTTTTGTACTCCTAATTGGTCATGGACGCTTTTACACTTTACAAACCCTAGTTTACTCTTAATTTCTCTTTAAGTGTGGAATTCTTGTCAATCATTCAATCAATAATATTCAGGTTTTATTCAATCTTAATTCTTGTTCTTCATTAATGTTTATTATTTGTTTTGATTTTTGCTCTTAGTTTTAGTAGTTTTATGTTAGATTTTATTTTCTTGATTTTTGTTGGTTTGTTTAGTTTAATCATGTTTAGGACTTTAATTTCTTTCATTGATTTAGTTTTTGTTCTTCCAATTATGAGTGAGTAGTTCCTTTTCTAGGACTAGGGGATCCATGGATTGTTTTTTGATGTTTTGCTCATATATATTAGTTTGACTATTAATGTACTTGAATTCCTATTGTCAACTTTTATTGCTTTCAGTTAAATACTGGCCAGGTTTAATTGTTAGTTTGATATTGTTGAAATCGATGCCAGGAGGTAAGATTACCACAATTAGATCTGAAGGACAATAGGCGAAACGAGTCTAAGTTAGCGAGATCCATTAGAGGAGTTTGGAGGGGAGTAGATTCGAGAGAATTAGTGGACTTTAATTCAAGGAAATTGATAATCTGCAAATTAATTGTGTGCAATTCATTTGTTAATCTATGGTGAACCGATGTCCTAAGCTTAGTCATTAATTCATTCCCTTAATCGATTCAGTTCTAATTTTATTTGATTTATTGGTCACAATTCACACTCAAAGGCCCTTTACGCAGTTTAAACTTTTTAGAACTAATAGGTTTAATTGCTTCCCTGTTGATTCGATCCCTACTTCGCTAACTATATTAGTTAGAGTGGTTTGGTTTATTTTTTATAGGTGTGCGACAGCCTCATCAAGAGATTAGGAGGCAAAACACCACCTACAATATAATTAGCAAAGTCAGCAAACCATGGAGATTTAACTGCAACAGAAAGTAAGTGATCATCAGGAAAAGAACCATCAATGGGAACTAGTTCTGCATCTTCGAATCGGATCCTAGAAAGGTGATCAGCTACTACATTCTCTGCTCCCTTCTTATCACGAATCTCAAGTTCAAACTTCTGCAGCAATAAAATCCATCTGATCAACCTTGGCTTAGCTTCCTTCTTGGCTAGGAGGTATTTCAAAGCAGCATGGTTAGTGTGAACAATCACCTTAGAGCCCAGTAGGTATGATCTTAACTTGTCAAGTGCATAAACAACTTCTAGTAGCTCCTTTTCAGTAGTAGCATAATTAACCTGAGCTGGGTCAAGTGTCTTGCTGGCATAGTAGATCGCATGGAGAACCTTGTCTTTCATTTGACCCAAAACAGCTCCAACTGTATAGTCACTGGCATCACACATGATCTCGAACGGGAGGTCCCGATCAGGAGATTGGGTGATAGGTGCAGAAATAAGTGCCTGTTTAATCCTGTTAAAAGACTCAACACAATCATCAGTAAAATCAAAATCTGCATCCTTCAAAAGCAATTGGGTTAGTGGTTTCGCAATTTTAGAAAAATCCTTAATAAACCTGCGATAAAAACCTGCATGACCATAAAAGCTGCTTACCCCTTTTACATTCACAGGAGGGGGAAGTTGCTCTATTACCTGAATCTTTGCTTTATCGACCTCAATACCTCGTTCGGAGATTAAATATCCAAGCACAACACCTTTAGTAACCATAAAATGACACTTTTCCCAATTCAGCACTAAATTCACCTCTTCACATCTCATAAGCACTTTGTTTAGATTTTCTAAACAAACATCAAATGAAGTTCCATAGACACTAAAATCATCCATAAAAACTTCCATAATTGATTCAATGTAATTAGAAAATATACTCATCATGCAACGTTGAAAGGGAGCAGAGGCATTACATAAACCAAAGGGCATTCTACGATTAGCAAAAGTACCATAAGGACATATAAAAGTGGTATTTTCTCTATCATCTGGATGAATAGGGATTTGGAAGAATCCCGAATAAACATTTAAATAGCAAAAATACTTATGCCTAGCTAGTCTTTCTAACATTTGATCAATGAAGGGGGAGGGGGGGGGGGAAGTGATCCTTTTTAGTAGCAGTATTCAGTTTCCTGTAATCGATACACATATGCCAACTTGTGACAACTCTATTTGGAATTAATTCATTTTCATCATTTCGAACAACAATGGTCCCACCTTTCTTAGGTACTACCTGAACTGGAACGACCCATCTAGATTCAGGAACAAAATAAATAATATCTGCATCAAGTAATTTAATGACCTCATTCTTAACAACTTCCTGTATGTTAGGATTCAAACGACGTTGACCCTGTATCATGCATTGTTTATGACCATCCTCTAAGTGAATATGATGCATGCAAAAATTAGGATTAATACCAGTTACGTCATCAATAGTGTAACCAATAGCCTTTTTATGACATTTAAGCACATATAACAATTTTTCAAGTTGACTATCTGATATACATGTTTTATGTTGTGTTTTTCCCTCATTTTCGATTGATTCTTGAACTAAATAATTAAGTTTGTGGCTTTGTTTTGATTAAATATCATCTTTCGATGTTAAGTTATGTTTTGGGACGGTTTTGGCATCTTTAGTTGACTTTTAGAACCTTTTTCGGTTATTGCGCGTGGTTTTCGGTTTTGTTTATATGTTTCAGAAGCGTAATAAGGAGTTATGAAGTCATTGGAGGCTAAAACAAGTCAAAAAGCATTTGCCTCTGGATGCATGCCAAGTCATGAGAAGTAACGAATGAGATTCGAAGAATCGAGAAAAGAATTCAAGCAAGATCGTCAAATTATGGTTCATTATGGCTTATGCGGGTGCATAGGTTAAAAGCCTCTTTGACTTATGCGGGCGCAACATATATCAGAAGTATCAGAACTTCCTTATTATTCATCATGCCGGCGCAGGGAGCAAAATGGGTTTGTTCCATGCGGGCGTAGGTATCACGGATTTTGATCCGTTCGGCTTTTCTTGCTTCGTGGGTTTTAATTAATTAAAAACCTAATTTCTACATATACTTTATGTAAAGGGGGAACGACCCTACCTAGTTTTTATGATATTTTTAGACCTAGGAATCCAAAAACCCTTATTCTCTCTAGAATTTTAGTATTGATTACTTTGTTCAACAATTCAAGCTTTCAATTAATGCAATTCCATCATTATTTTGGTAATTTCTTTCCTTATGCTTTTCAATTCCTTTAATTTCATGAATCTCTTTAGTTTTTTAGTTTTTAGTTTAGATTAATTAGTTTGTTATTTTGATTCTTAATTTAGTTTTATTAATAATTAATTTAGTTTTAATTCTAGTTTTAATAAGTTTTTGTTCATGATCATGTTATTTAATTTTGATTTTGTTTTTGTTCCCTATATTATGTGGGAGTAGTCTTTTTCTCTAGGCCGGGTTAGGGGATCTATGATCGTGGTGTGAATTTTAAATGTTCTCTCATTAGTTCTTTGCTTTTAATTTAGTTCCCATTATTGAATTCTATTGATTGCAATTAAATTATGGCAAGATTTAGTTGTAAGTTAGGTTATTGTCGAAATCGAGGCCGAGAGGTAAGATTACCACAATTAGACCACTAAATAATAGGCAAAAACGAATTTATGCGAGCAAGACCCAATAAAGGAGTTTTGAGGGAGTCTAAGTTCGATAGAATTAGTGAGCCCTAGTTCAATGAATGCCAATGAATTGATTAGTGAGCGTTAATTGAGTTTGTTGATTGATAATAGTGAACCGATAGCCCTAGGTTTCCATTATAAGAGTTTAATCAAAAATTTCCCGTCATTTCCTTAGTTTCAGTTTTAGTCTTCTTAGGTTTAGTAGTCATTTACCGAAATTTCCACCAAGGCCCCTTACACATTTTAGACTTTTTAAAACTAATAGGATTTAATAGCTTCCCTGAGGATTCGATCCCTACTTCCCTAGCTATATTAGTTAGAGTTGTTCGGTTTATTTTTTAGAGGTGCGCGATAGCCTGTTCAAATTGTAGAGTCGTTGCCGGGGAGGCAATTTTTAATTCTATTAGTCGGGTTTAAAGTGTTTTCTTGTTTTTATTTTCGGTTTTATTTCCTCAGCTCAAGGAACTTTCATGTTCTTTGAGGTAGTTCTCATTTCGGTTTCGAGTTTCGATTGTGTGCAGGTATTAGGTTGTATGTCGGTTTGGATTGACCCTGAATCAAAAAGATCATTGCATAAGAGGATTCGTAGAAGGAAGTGGAGATCACGAAGAGTCATTCTTTCCGAACGAACACTGGTTGATTTGACATAATTATTTGCGGAGTTGAATATTTCTGATAGTTCATAAAAGGAAGAAATGGCATAATCACAGTTCAACGAGAACAACCCACCACAGAATGATGCACTGCCGCCGCCGCCACCACCAGAAAGGTCCTTAAAAGACTATTCTCAGCCGAGTTCTGCAACAGTGGGAGGTGGATACCGAGTTCCTGATATAGAGGCCCTGAATTTCGAATTGAAGCCATCTTTGGTGAACATGGTTGAAAGGAATCAGTTTGCAGGCACAATGAAGGAAGATCTAAACTTACATTTGAATAACTTCATTCAATACTGCAATACAATCAAGCAAGCTGGTGTATCTCAAGATTACATACGACGTATGGTGTTTCCATTTTCATTAAAGGAGAAAGCTCGATCTTGGTTAAATGGTTTGAACATGGATAAAATTAATAGTTATGATGACTTGGCTCTTGCTTTTCATAGGAAGTACAATCCTCCGGAGAGAACTGCACAACTTAGGAGTCAAATTACGAATTTTAACCAAGAAACTGATGAAACTCTTTATGATGCATGGGATAGATTCAAGTATTTGTTAAGAATGTGCCCTCATCACGGACTTGAGAAGTGGTTTTTAGTGCAATCATTATACAATGGCTTGGGTAATGAGAGTAGAACTTTGCTTGATTTCGCTGCTAGTGGTCGATCTATGAACCAAGAAGTCAATGATGCTTATGATCTAATTGAAGAGATTGCCATCCATAATTCTCAATTTGGTAATCCTACAGGACATGCTAAGAGAGGAGGAAAACATGTGGTAGATGACAAATATGAGAGTTTGGCTTCACAAATCAATGCAATTCATGAGAAGCTAGACAAGATCAACACACTATCCTCCAATCCAATGATGGTAGCTGCAATGGCTGCACTTTCAGGAGCTACAGATGTCTTTTGTGATTTATGTGGTTCTTTTGGGCATAGTATGCAAGCATGTCATAGTTCTATGGAGCAAGTATGTGCATTTCAAGCTTGCAAGAATAACCCCTTTTCTAACAAATACAATCCTGTTTGGAAAGATCATCAATACTTCTTCTATAAGAACACTAGCAATGTTCAAAATCCGCAGCAGCAGCCACATTTTGTACCACAGCAACAACAACAGGTTCAACGGTTTGATCCACCTCAACCACTAGGTTTCAGTAGACCATCACCTCCAGCACCACTCCCAGCACCTCCACAGCCAACTAGCAATGAGATTTCAGAACTGAAGAATATGATGATGCCGATGTAGAAAGCCATGGAAGCTATGCAGGCCCACAATCGACAATTAGAGACTCAATTAGCCCAAATTGCTCAATCATCAGCTCAAAGGCAACAAGGCCAACTTCCTCCTCAACCTGCTCCATCAAATGCTTCATCAAGCAATCCACCTCGTGATCATTGCAATTCCATTGCATCAAGGAGCAGTACTTACTGTGAAGGTCCTAGAATGCCTGATGATGATGCTAACAAGACTCAGATGGGACAAAGAAGACTAGTTCGGTTGTTATTGAACACCTTGACGAAGTAGCTGCAGAAAAGGAGAATGAAGTCTCAAAGGAGAATGAAGCACCAAGGAGCAAGCTCCAGCAACAGATTCAATTACGATACAATTCCTCCCTCAAAGGTGTGGTTATCCTTTCCGAACAGGGTAACAAGGAGTAAGAACGATAATCACTTTCGTAAATTCCTTGTAATAGTTAAAAATTTGCAAGTTATTGTGCCTTTCACTGACTTAATTACTCAAGTGCCTACCTATACTAAATTTTTGAAAGGTATTTTGAGCAGGAAACGTGAGTTGAATGTAACAGAGACAGTTGCACTCACCGAGGAGTGCAGTGCAATCCTCTAAAACAAATCTCCTCCTAAGTTGAAGGATCCAGGCAGTTTTTCAATTCCATGCAATATAGGTCCTTTATTTATTCATAAGGCTCTATGTAATTTAGGAGTTAGTGTAAGTGTGATGCCCTTATCAATTTGCAAGAAGCTTGACATGGGAGAGCTTAAATTTACTAATGTTACTCTGCAGATGGCGGATAGAACTGTAAAATACTCTAAGGGTGTTTTAGAAGATGTACCTGTTAGAGTAAAAAAAAATTTCATTCCTATTGATTTTGTTGTCCTTGATATTGATGAGGATGCTCATATCCCTATCATTCTAGGTAGATCTTTCTTACAAACTGCAGGTGCCGTCATTGATGTTAAAAATGGAAGCTTAACTCTTTCTGTAAGGGATGACAAAGATATTTAATCTTAATAATGCAATGAAAAATCCCATGATAGAGAAGTCTTGTTATAGGATCGATATTATTGGTGAAATTGTTTTGGATGACATGCCTCGATCCCTTACAAAGGATCCCCTAGAGGCCCTTTTGTGTTTGGATGCTAATGAAAGTGAAGGAGATTCGAAAATTGATGCTATAGGCCATGAATTAAACAATGACAAGATGACTTTAGAGGAGAGCAAAGGTATCAATCATTGCCTCAACAATCATATGCCATCAACGAGGTAACACAGCCTGAAATGAAACCCCTTACCCCTAATATGAAATATGCTTTTCTAGATGATGTCGAGATGTATCCAGTTATAGTTAGCTCTAAACTTACTGATAGTCAACTTTAAAAGTTACTTGCTGTGCTTAAAACTCACAAAAAGGCTATTGGTTATACACTTGATGATCTAACTGGAATAAGTCCTGATTTTTGCATGCATAGAATTCATCTAGAAGAAGGCCATAAGCCTTGTATACAGGGACAAAGGACACTTAACCCTAACATGCAGGAAGTGGTGAAGAAAGAAGTTCTCAAACTTCTTGATGCAGGTATCATTTATGCTATGCCAGAATCTCAATGGGTAAGTACAGTGCAGGTAGTCCCTAAGAAGGGAGGAACAACTGTTGTGCATAATGATAAAAATGAACTTATCCCTACTAGAGTTGTTATAGGTTGGCGAATGTGCATTGATTACTGAAAATTAAATGTTGCCACTAAAAAGTATCATTTCCCTCTCCCCCTTATTGATCAAATGTTAGAAAGGCTAGCAACTAATAAATATTTTTGCTGTCTAGATGGTTACTCTGGTTTCCTTCAAATACCTATACATCCTGATGATCAATCAAAAACGACATTTACATGCCCTTATGGCACTTTTGCTTACCGTACAATGCCCTTTGGCCTATGTAATGCACCTACTACCTTTCAACAATGTATGATGGCTATGTGTTATGAGTTCATAGAGTCTAGCATGGAAGTCTTCATGAATGATTTTAGTGTCTATGGTACTGATTTTGATTCATGTTTGGCTAACTTGACTAAAGTGCTTAAAAGATGTGAACAGGTGAATTTGGTCCTCAATTGGGAGAAATGTCACTTTATGGTGACGGAAGGAATTGTCCTAAGACATCTAGTCTCTGAAAGAGTTATTGAACAATTACCTCCACCAGTAAGTGTAAAAGGTGTTAGAAGCTTTCTAGGTTATGTAGGGTTTTACCGTAGATTTATTAAAGATTTTTCTAAAATTGCTAAACCCTTAACTCAACTGCTATTAAAAGATGTCGAGTTTAAATTCAATGATGAATGCCTTGAATTTCTAATTTCATCAAACAAGCACTAATCTCAGCACCAATCATTCAACCACAAGATTCGGAATTACCTTTTAAAATTATGTGTGACGCTAGTGACTATAATGTAGGTGTCGTGTTAGGTCAGAGGAAAGATAAGATTTTGCATGCTATCTACTATGCTAGTAAGACTTTAGATCTAGCTCAAATTAACTATGCCACAACTGAAAAAGAATTGCTTGCTATAGTGTATGCTCTCGATAAATTTCGTTCTTATCTTATAAGTTAGAAAGTTTTTATTTACACTGACCATGCAGCTTTAGAGTACTTACTTGGAAAGAATGAAGCAAAACCGAGGATTATTAGGTGGATTTTTCTCCTCAAGGAGTTTGATCTAGAAATACGTGACAAGAAAGGTGCAGAGAATGTGGTTGTAGACCACCTATCTAGAATTCGATATGAAAATGGGGAGATTTCAACTCCTATTGATGACTCTTTTCCTGATGATCATCTTCTAGCTGTGATTTCTAATACTCCATGGTTTGCTGATTATGCTAATTACGTAATTGGAGTGCTACCTCCAGATCTTTCTTATTAGCAACGGAAAAAGTTTTTACATGATGTTAGGCGTTATTTTTGGGATGACCCTAACTTATTTCGTGAGTGTGCAGATGGCTTATATCGCAGGTGCGTACCAGATTGGGATGTTTATGGAGTTCTGCACCATTGCCACTCATCATCCTATAGAGGACATGCTGGACCCGCCAAAGCGATGTTTAAGGTATTGCAATCCGGTTTTTATTGGCCTACGATACTCAAGGATGCTAGAGACTTTGTCATGTCTTGTGATTCGTGCCAACGGACAGGTAATATCTCAAAAAGGCATGAAATGCCTCAAACAGGTATTTTAGAAGTTGAAATTTTCGATGTTTGGGATATTGATTATATGGGTCCATTCCCTTATTCTAACGGTAATCGTTTTATATTGGTCGCTGTGGATTATGTTTCCAAGTGGTTGGAAGCAATTGCTTCTCCCTACAGTGATGCTAACACAGTTTTAAGAATGTTTAAGCAGGTTATTTTTTCTAGGTTCGGAGTCCCTAGAGCTATCATAAGTGATGGGGGAACGCATTTTCATGAGAAAAGGTTAGATAAGCTGCTAGAGAAATACGGTGTTTACCACAGGACAGGATTGCCATATCACCCACAAACCAGTGGTCAAGTCGAGGTTTCAAACCGAGAAATCAAGTCCATTCTAGAGAAGATGGTTGCGAAATCGATAAAGGATTGGAGTAGCAAGCTTCATGATGCTTTATGGGCGTATAGAACAGTGTTTAAAACTCCAATTGGCACTTCCCCGTATAGATTGGTTTATGGAAAAGCATGACATCTTCCAGTAGAACTTAAATACAAAGCTTATTGGGCAATCAAGGAATTAAACATGGATGCTAAGCTTGCGGGTGAAAAACGGTTTCTACAGTTGAATGAATTGGATGAATTTCGGCTAGGAGCATATGATAGTGCCAAAATTTACAAAGAAAAGACGAAAAGATGGCACGATAAACGAATCATGAAAAGGTAGTTTCAAGTCGGTAATAAGGTTCTATTGTTTAACTCAAGGCTTCGATTATTCCTTGGAAAGCTAAAATCTACATGGAGTGGCCCCTTTACACTGATAAATGTTAGCAGATTTGGCTATGTTGACGTTCAAAGTGAAAAGGGTGAAACATTCAAGGTTAACGGTCAAAGGTTGAAGCCATACTATGAAGGAGATGCCATCGGTTTGGTTAAAGTCATCCAACTCGATGATCCTAAAACGCCTTGATCACTAATGCAGCCATGGTCAAGCTAATGACCTTAAAAGAGCGCTCCTTAGGAGGCAACCCGAGCTTTCTATCCCTTCTTTTCTCTTTTTGCGTGTTTTTGTGTGTTTTCGTAGTTAAGTTTAGCTTTTGCTTTGATTTTGTGAAGTCTAGCTAAGGGTCTAAGTGTTTAATGTTTAATTGGGGTAATTAAGGAGAATTTAAGAGTTAAAACGTGCTTAAGTGTTGATTAATAATAATAATTTATAAGTTAAGTCATTGATTAAGGAGAAAAAGAAAAAACTCAGCAAAACGTACCTGCAGAGGAAGGCGGCGGGCGCAGTGTTCATTTTCCACCCCCTTTTATGCGCCCGCATTATAGATCAGAGAGTTCGTAAAACTCTTCAGACTACACCTGCGGGCGCAGCCCTCAACTCTCATTTCTTCGCTGCAGGCGCAAGTATCCCCTGCGGTCACCCGTTCGTCTTTTTTCTTTTATTTCGCGTGGGGCTTAATAATAATCCTAACCCCGTGTTTTATTTTATTCGGCCCCCGCCCCCCTTATTATTATTATTCTTATTGTTATTGTTATTGTTATTGTTATTGTTATTGTTATTGTTACTGTTACTGTTACTGTTACTGTTACTGTTACTGTTATTGTTATTGTTATTGTTATTGTTATTGTTATTGTTATTGTTATTGTTATTGTTATTGTTATTGTTATTGTTATTGTTATTGTTATTGTTATTGTTATTGTTATTGTTATTGTTATTGTTATTGTTATTGTTATTGTTATTGTTATTGTTATTGTTATTGTTATTGTTATTGTTATTGTTATTGTTATTGTTATTGTTATTGTTATTATTATTATTATTATTATTATTGTTATTATTATTATTATATCTTCTTATCATTATTTTTATTTTCATATTTTAATTTCCTAAATTCCCAATCTATCTTCTTCCTCCTCTCTCACACCATTAAACACACCAAAAACCTTTAACTTCAAATCACCATAACTCCCTCCATACTACTCCAAATCACTTCAAATTTTAACAAAACACTCCTCTCACTACTCTAAACAACATCTTGGAGTTAAAATTTGGAAAAAAAAAATCACAAATTGCAACACCTAGGGTTTGAAAATTCGAACAAATTTTGGGCTTGATTTTTGGGTTGCTTCTTCAATTTTCTTCAAATTTCTTGCTCTATTACCAACTACTAAGGTATAACTTCCTTTTTATCCAATTTTTATGAAGTTTTCATGAATTTTCAATTTTGGGTATTTTTAATACGAATTTAATTGCTCATTCTAAACTTGATTGTTGTTGTTCATGAGTGCTGAATAGCTATTCTTATGCTTCATTATCATGTTTAGAGTTAATTATAAGTAGTTGGAAGTTTTTTGTGCTATATTGTTGAGTAAGATTTCCATGAAAATTTTGATGAGTGCTCATGAAGTTGTTGATAATTAGGAGTGTTAACTAGTTAAATTCATGCTTAAAGTCTTTAGAATGCTTAATATCATGCTTTGGATTACTTCATTGCTTACTTAGAATTTTAACTTTGCTCATGAATTTTCATTATCAACTTTCATATTGAACTTTATGCTTATAAATT
This sequence comes from Suaeda aralocaspica, assembly GCA_016808085.1. NCBI lineage: Eukaryota > Viridiplantae > Streptophyta > Magnoliopsida > Caryophyllales > Amaranthaceae > Suaeda > Suaeda aralocaspica. The sequence goes on along the minus strand of PYUH01000239.1, from coordinate 218,995 downwards.
GGTTAGTAGTTGCTACTTATCTTAACTAGTCATTTCTACTTGCTCTTAAAGTCTCATTGAAGTTGTTTAGATGATTTTAAGGCATTAATTGTTCAATGGTTGGATTCATATTATGGTGGATGTTTATTTTTGGTGTTGCACTTGACGTTCTTTTGCTAATATGAGCTAGGAAATGTTGGTTTTGGAGGCATAATATGCAAGTAATGCTTAAGTTTGAATGTTTTTGGTTGCACTCTTGGCTTTAGTTGATTAGAACTTTGTAGTTCTCATTGGGTTAGTGGCATTTACAAATGGGTCATGCCGAAATTTCCGCAAAATCTTATTTGTAACTTTGATTGTATGATGACTACAATGGCTTGATTGTTTTCTTTGATCATGCTTTCACATCCCATGATTCTTTATGCTTTCATAATTGACATGATTTTGGTTCCGAGACTTGCTTTAATAGAATGCTAATTCCTGTTTTTTCCTGCATATGTTTTGTAGGATCATGAGGAAATCTATTGGCAAATTACTTGGTGGAGGCCCCAAGAAGTCTCAGAAAACCGGGGCATCCTCTTCAGCTTCCAAGGGAAAGCAACCATCATCCTCCAAAACACCACCTCAAAATCGTCAGGAAAGGCAGAAACATTATGAAAAGCTTTCCAAAAGAACAATCAGATCCACACGGTTATTCCACAAAGAAACATGTGACAAGCTTGGTATTACCGATCAAGTGATGAGAATGGCCTACCAGATTGGATGGGGAAACCGGATCAATGCTACCATGCCCGGTCCTGATGGAAAAACCCAGCAGGTCTAATACACATGTCGAGAGCTCACCCTGGAGTTCCTATCCAGTTACCACATCCATGTTACCCAGGAGACTCCTAATGCTGAAAGAAAGACACAGATCGTCTTCACCATCTTCGGACAGCACTATGAGATGGATGTTGATGAATTAAATGAGAGGTTTCTATGGAACCCCGAAAATGCAGCATGGTCTATGGTTGAGCATGAGTGAGGACCGTATTTTGAGGGAGCTTGGTAGGAGAGAATTATTGATGGCACTTCCACCTTCACTTCTACCACTGCCAAAGCATCGGAGGTCCAGCATCCTACCCTTTGGTACTTCCTGAGGTTTGTGGTTTACTGCTTATTTTCTAGAGGAGAGTTAGGTCAAGTCTACCCCGATGAGATCAGACTATTGTGGATGGTGACAGATAGAGGGATATGCCAGACAGCCTGTCCATTATAACTTCGGGTTTTTTCTAGCTCGCCGGTTTGCTGAAATTGCAGAGGGGATTACTAACACCGGCACTATCTACATAGGTGGCATGATCACATGGTTGGCCCACACTCTAGGTCATACTGAGCAGATCCACTAGCTAAACCCGGTCGAGGAAAACCCCTACCTTGACACGACTTCCCTGAGAGCTGCTAACTTCCTTAGACATTATTAGAGAGGGCACAGAGAGAGGTTTGTTTGGTGTGTTCGGGAAATTTCATGGTGTTACCTGCCTAATGCCTATGTTAGTCTCACCTGCCAGGAGCATCCAGACGGCCAGAACCCTTGGAGGATCCCACCTGACAATATCCCACTACAGGAGAGGGTAGATTCTGAGAAGAGTGTCGTGCAGATGGTCAACCTGATCCAGCAAGCAGGTGGCCAGCCCCAGTGTCCACCAGCTCCACCACGACCAGAGCCACCACGACATAGCTATGTCAGTCACTCCTCCTCCACATTCGACATGATTCCCCTGATGAACCGATTTGATGACATGCATCACTATAATCAGCAGTGGCTCGGCAGGATAGATCATTCACTTAGAGGACTCCGTTCTGATGTTGACTTGCTACAAAGAGTCCAGTGAAGGGAGCAATGTTCCAGCTGGGACGGTTCAGGGATTCCCGAACCATCCTAACCGGTCACCTTAATATGATCCTAGCACCGAGCCCACCTCTTATCCCTATCAGCCGTTCTATGACCAGTACTATCCTAGGTACTGGGGACCCGGTCAGTAGAGCTTGGCTTTACCTCCTTCCTATGTTTTGCATGGTTATTTGTCCTAGGACGGTGTTGTTTCTATAAGAACACTGCAAGAGGGGGGGTGAATTGCTGTGTGGAACTTGTATGCGGAATTTAAACAAATTTAAACGAATTAAAGAGTACGAGTGATATATTTATGAGAAAAACTTCCTTGGCCCTAAGGAAGAAAACTCCACTTCTATTATAGGCCTGTAACAGCTATTACAACCTAAATTCTCTAATTTCCCTCGTCAGTTCCTGTAGGAACTTGATTCTCAATTCTCACTCTTTATCTCTCGCTTCTCTTTCTCTTTTTCTCCACTCTTCTCTAGTTCTCACACTTCTCTTTTTCTCACTAATTACAACTCAATTCTGACTCTAATACATTGAAAAGACCTTTTAAACTGGACTGGAACAACAACATCAAAACATGTACTCGTTAAATACTCAATGTGTTCTCTGATGTTCTTCTTCACTTCTTCTTCTGAATTTCTTGGAGTATTTATAGAATGGTTCTGGCTTGTAATCTTCAGTCTTCAACCACGTTCTCTGCTCGTCCACTACTCCACGATTTCTTCCACTATCCCAAGTATGTAGACCACGAAAATAGGTCTTTTGACTTGACTAATTTAACCGCTTTATTCTTGCCCATGAACCCATGACTTTATTCCTACAATCTAGGACGCTTAACAACTTTTCTTGACTTGTTAAAAACCCTAGATGCCGTTTTTATTCTTCAGCAAAATCAGCCCAATAAATTAACCTAGACCACTTCGTAGGATAGATTCGTAACTTGCTTTTAGGTTTGATGTTCCAATCTGATTTGAGACTCCAATGTAATTACTAAGTTCCTAGAAGATTATGCTTATAATCTTCTTGGAAATTCTCTTCTCTTTACCAAGACACTTCATGTGGATGTCTTGACTTTGTTCGCCTGTTCCTGTAGGAACAGATCTATTCTCGCAGCTTGTTCCTACATAACTGTGTTACTAAGGAACTTCTTTTCTTTCTTCTGTGTTCCTTTGCAATATTCTGCCTAGGAACTTCTCCATGAACTTGGTTGTTTAGCTTGTTACGTTCCTTCAATATTGCTCCAAGTTCCTTACACTTTGAACCTGTGAAATCTCATAGGAACTCAAAGTATATATTAGTTAAGCTTGTTTGTGTTAGTCATCATCAAAACTTTACTCTCAATTCATGAGTCAACAATTTCCCCCTTTTTGATGATGACAAACCAAGGCAAACAAGCGTAGAAAAAGATAAACATATAAAGAAACATATTTTGATTTTGATTTTCTGATTTAAGTTAAATATACACTAAGCAAAAACTATGACTAGGATTATATACAAGTATATGCATAGGAACTTTAACTTTGCAGGTTTTTAATAGAGTGTGATAGAGTGAGATAGAATTAGGATTCAGATTTGATTTTATTATGCAATTTATGTTGTCGTTCTCTTCCCCCTTTTGGCATCATCAAAATTTAGAACTATGTTCCTTGAGAAACTGACCATTACAGCACCATTATCTCATATAATGGTAGAGACCCCACTTTTGAAATTTTAATATGTATCTCAAGCAGCAATCTAGCAATATTAGCCATCAAGATGCATCTAAAGAATCAAATTTAGAAGTAGGACTGATACGTTCAAAAATATAAAATAAAGCAAGAAAAAAATTCACTACCCATAACTAATAAGAGTTTTGTTAAAACAAAGAAAAGAGAAACAACGAAAACAAAAGAAAAAAAAAAAAAGAAAATCCAGAACAAAAGTACAACCACATCGAATAATTTTAAATAAGGAGAGTGCAATGAAGAAGGAATGGGTCATATTGGGCTTAAGAGGCAGGGATGATGCTTAGAGGAACAGGGTCAGCTGAGGTTTCGTCAGGAACTGAGGTAGGGGCTGTGTCCATAGGAACTGAAGTGCTGGGAACTTCGTCTTCTGGTGCATCTTCTTCAACGTGAGTTCCTCCTTCGCCTTCAGCAGCAGCAGTTTCAGCAGGTGTTGATGGAGTTCCTTTCGCACTTTTAAGCTCTGCAAGGCATGCCATTACTTCTGCATGCTTCTTGTCGCAAGACAACATAAACGAACTCAAGGCCTGTCTCATCATAAAGACTTGACCTTCAACATCCTGCAATTTCTCCTGCAGTTTCTTGAGGAACTGTTCCAACTGCTCTGTCTTCCCAGGGACTAGAACCTCAATCTCAGTAGTTTTAAACCCCTCAGTATCAAGATCAATTTTAGGTGGCTCACTCTCAGACTTGCTAAGGAGTCTCCTACTCTTCCTCACTTTTGATCTCTCTTCTTCCTCCCTCTTATTTTTCTCTTCTAACTTCAAAATCTCAGTGTACCACTGAGTTTGTCCTTTTAAAACACCCAAATTCAGTCCATTCATAAGAGTAACATGAATGTACTGATCCTTCTTCATTCCAACCTTCCCATATCCCTCTAATGGTACATTAAAGCTGTTGAAAATTTTGGTCAGTAAAGTTCCATAACCAACTTTCAATCCACTTGGAACTGTGTGATCCAAGTGAGATATCATCAAGCTTGGGAAATTTACTTGCACATTGAACAAAAGACAATAAATAACCGCACAATCCAATAAGTTAGCTTCATTCCTCTTCTGTGTTCGTGGGAACACAGTTCTCCTAACAAAATTAAACATTAATTTTCCAAGAGGCGAGAGTGAATTATGATCAATTTTGTTCACTCCCTTCTTCCCTCCTAATTCTGTCAAAATTTCATCTTTATTTACTTTCCCAATCTTCAAATTATATCTCCCTTTAAAGTAATTATCATAACCCTCATTTGGAACCTCAAATAACTTAGCCAAATAATCAGCATCAAACGAAATCTCAACATCATTCACGGAACTGGTGATAGTTCCTTTAGCAAATCCATAGTTTTCACAGAATTCGTGGATTGCTCTAGGATACGTATCATCAATTCCATGTTCACTTAGTAATTTAATCCACCCCTGATTGTCTATAACATCTAATAATTCCACATAACCCACCGAACTACACCAATCTAAGTCTAAAAACAAACCCGGAACATACTTACTTGCTTCAACCTCCGTCGTTTTTCCAGAGTCGTCACCAGCATCAATGTCTTCTTCCTCATCCATTGGTTCGACTTCGTCCCTTTGTCGTTTTCTCTCAGTCATGGAGGAACTAGGTTTGGGTTCAGATTTGTCAGTGGTTTTTTCGGTTGGTCGCTTTTTGGTTGTGGGGGTTTGGATTTCAGTGTCAATGGAAGATGAGTGTTGAGTATCCATGGTTAGGTTTTTGAGTTTTTGGGGGTTATGAAGAGTGAGAAAGTGAAAGTGAAAGAAAGAGAAAGGGTTTTGACGGTTGAGAATGAGATGTGATGTGAATATTGGGTTGATTAGATGGGTATTTAAGGGAAAAGTGGTGCATGTTAGTGGGATAATAAATTTGGTATATTTTGCAAGTTCCTTCTAAATTCATTCCCCCTATTTACGTGTAATTGGTAGCAAAATTTTGTTCATGGAATGTAAAAATTAAAAATAAATATATACATCCTATAGGGTAGGAATATGAAACAATCATAAACAAAAATTAATTTCTGGAAATTAATTTATGAGGAAAAAATATATTTAAGGAAAAAATATTTTATGTGAAAAGGAGGAACGTATCGCATACCATCTAATTAATCATCTTTAGACAAGCAATCATGACACTAAGGATAATATTGATAGACATTTGCGATTTATATTAAAGTTCCTGTGGGAACATGCTTTCGCACAAGATTTGTGATGAGAAGTGCACATAGGAACTGTGTTATAAATAATGACGTACCTGGAGGAACTTCATGGCTTTTGTTGCACTTTTATCAATCCGAGTTCCATCCTCATCTTCTCATATCTTTCTCTATTTAATGGCTTTGTTAAGATGTCTGCAATTTGATTTTCTGTTTGACAAAACTCAAGCTTTATCAAACCTTTTTCTACATTATCCTTTAGAAAATGATGACGAATATGAATGTGTTTAACACGTGAGTGGTGAACTGGATCTTTAGAAATACATATAGCACTAGTATTATCACAAAAAATAGGAATGCAATCATAGATAATACCAAAATCCCTTAGTTGTTGTTTTATCCAAAGCACTTGGGAACAACATGCAGCGGCAGCTACATATTCTGCTTCAGCAGTGGATAAAGCAACTGTGTTTTGCTTCTTGGAACTCCAAGAAACTAAACATGTTCCAAGGAACTGAACCATACCTGATGTGCTTTTTCTATTTACCAAGTCACCTGCGTAATCTGCATCTGCAAATCCTGTTAACTCAAATGTGTCACAGTGAGGATAGTATAAGGATAGGTCATCAGTTCCTTTCAAATATCTCAATATCCTCTTTACAGCAGTTAAGTGTGATTCCTTTGGATTAGCTTGGAACCTAGCACAAACACCAACACTGTAAGCAATATCTGGTCTACTAGCAGTTAGGTACAATAAGGAACCTATCATGCCTCTATATAACTTTTGATCCACACTTGTTCCACTGGGATCCTCATCCAATCTGGAGTTTGTTCCCATAGGAGTATGGTTTGTTTTTGATGTTCCCATGCCATATTTCTTGAGAAGTTCCTTTATGTATTTCTGTTGGTGAATGTAAGTTCCTTTTTCAGTTTGTTTGATTTGCAAGCCGAGAAAGAAATTTAACTCACCCATTAAGCTCATTTCAAATTCCCTGCTCATAAAATTAGCAAATTCTTGACACAAGGATTCGTTAGTAGCACCAAATATTATATCATCAACATAAACCTGAACAATGAGAAAATCAGTTCCTTTGGATTTTATAAACAAAGTTTTATCAACTTTTCCTCTTTTAAGACCATTTTCCAAAAGAAACTTTGACAACCTCTCATACCACGCTCTAGGAGCTTGCTTCAACCCATAAAGAGCCTTATCAAGCTTATAGACATGATTTGGAAATTTAGGATTTTCAAAACCAGGAGGTTGTTCCACAAAAACATCTTCATTAAGAAAACCATTTAAGAAAGCACATTTAACATCCATTTGATATAATTTGAAACCCATAAAAGAAGCAATAGCAATTAGGATTCTAATAGCTTCTAACCTGGCAACTGGAGCAAAAGTTTCTTCAAAATCAATTCCTTCTTGTTGATTGTAACCTTTAACTACTAATCTGGCCTTGTTCCTAATGATAGTGCCGTATTCATCTAGCTTGTTCCTGAACACCCATTTTAGTCCAATTACCTTTTGGTGTTCCGGTTGAGTCACAAGGTGCCACACCTTGTTTCTTTCAAATTGATTCAGCTCATCTTGCATTGCTTGGATCCAATCAACATCCTCAAGTGCTTCTATATGATTGCGAGGTTCCATGATGGACAAGAATGCATTAAAGGCACAGAAGTTCCTTACTTGAGATCTGGTCTGAGTTCCCTTCGTAATATCACCAATAATTAGATCCATTGGATGAGACTTTTGGTGTTTCCAAGGTTTTGGCTGGAAGTCTCTGATGGGAACTACTGTCTCTCCAGTTTCTCTAGGAACTACTTCTGGATCAGTGATGTTTTCTTCATGTTCAATGTTGTGTGGGACTTCATTCACTGTTCCTTCAGGAACTGCCTCGTTCTGTCCTTCAGTGTGGAACTGATCTTCAGGAACTCTTGCTTGTTCCTTGTTGGATGTTAAGTTTTCTTCATCTGGATCTCTTCTAACCAGCCCTATTTCAAAGTCCTCATGTTCCTGCAAAATGTTAGTATCTACACTATTTACATTATAGTTAGTTTCATCAAAAATAATATGTACACTTTCCTCGACACTTAATGTTCTCTTGTTGTAAACTCTATAGGCCTTACTATTAGAGGCATACCCTAGGAACACAGCTTCATCACTTCTTTCATCAAATTTCCCTAAGTTCCTTTTATCATTATTATGGACAAAACACTTACACCCAAATGTTCTAAGGTGAGATACATTAGGTTTTCGTCCTCTAAATAATTCATAGGGAGTTTTATTAGTGATGGGTCTAATCATGACTCTATTTATTATATAACATGCTGTATTCACTGCTTCTGCCCAGAAGTTCCTTGGAAGTCCACTTGCTATGAGCATTGTTCTTGCCATGTCTTCTAAGGTTCTGTTTTTCCTTTCCACAACACCATTTTGTTGAGGTGTTCTTGGAGCGGAAAAATTGTGATCCATGCCATGTTCCCTGCAAAACTCATCAAACTTGTAATTTTCAAATTCCTTTCCATGATCGGATCTCAAATGAATAAGTTGACAACCACTAGATTTTTGAACCTTCTTAGCAAAGCATGTAAATTCATCAAATGTTTCATCTTTACTATGAAGGAACATTGTCCATGTATATCTAGAATAATCATCAACTATGACCAAGACATATAGCTTACTACTTCTACTTTGGACTCTCATGGGTCCACACAAATCCATATGGATAAGTTCCAATGGTCTTGTGGTGCTTACAAGCTTTTTACTTTTAAAAGAATTTCGTACATGCTTGCCTCTAGCACATGCATTACAAACTTTGTCACAGAGGAACTTGACATTAGGTAAACCAACAACAAGTTCCTTTGACCTAAGTTTATCAAGCAAGTGAAGACTAGCATGACCCACACGTTTGTGCCAAAGTAGAGGATCATCCTCAATCACACTTAAACAAGAAAATGTGCATTTGGGAACTTTAAGTAAATCAACCACGTAGGTGTTCCCTTTGCGTCTTCCTTCAAGTACAACTTGATTAGTGTGATTGTTGATGATTTGACAATGCTCATTAGTGAAGCAAACAGAATTCCCTTTATCACAGAATTGGGAAATGCTAAGTAAGTTATGTTTAAGACCATCAACAAGAAAAACATTATCAATTGCATGGGAACTTGACTTTCCAACCTTACCTAGGGCAACTATGTTACCCTTCTGATTATCACCGAACGTCACAGTTCCCCCTGAGTAGGCTGCCAGTGAGAGAAACTTGGATTTGTCGCCTGTCATGTGCTTGGAACAACCGCTGTCGAGATACCACATGTTGTTCCCCCTCACTAGCACCTGCAAAACAGATTAGATGTTAGGTGTAGGAACCCAGGTTTCCTTGGGTTCCTCTGTAGACACATCATCATTAAGTTTCTTAATCCATGTTGGTTTTATGTGTCTAGCATTTACATCTAAACTGGAGTTCCTTATGGAACACTGGTTTTTTAGATGACCCGTGTTCCCACAGAACATACACACCTTGCTACTTGGAAGTTCCACATATTTATTCCGTTTTCCCATTTTCCTTGTATAATTAAAACCGAGACCTTCAGTCCTTTTAGTTTGGGCATTCAATATCCATGTTGGAACTTTGTGTTGACTATCATTTTTGGTTTTTAAATTAGTGAGTTCCTTTTTGACACTATCAAGTTCCTTCGAAAGTTCCTTGATGACTGAATCTTTTTGCGTTCCTTCAGTGAAACTCTCATTTAGTTTAGTCAACTTGTAGCAATTTAGTTCCATAGTGATTTGACTAAGTTCCTTTTGAAAATTTTCAACTTTTGCCTTTAACTTCGCATTTTCATCTAATAAGTCGAAAAATCTTTTCTCAGTTTCAGTTCTATTTAGCCTTAGCCATTCACTATGTTCCTTACGAGTTTGAAGAGCTTTTTCACATTCAGTTTTTACTCGTAATACATTAGTCCAGTTTTTGTGAAATTTTATCACTAGGTCTACTAGTTCATGTTTAGAGAAAGCATCAAGAAGATCAGAATTTGGATATACCTTATTATCGGGTTCCTTGTGGAACTCGTTCCTATCAGTTCTGGCCATCAAGCATATGTTGGCAACTTCTTCATCAGGTTGTTCCTCTTCATCTTCTTCGCTCTCAGAATCTCCCCAGGCTGCTACCATTGCTTTCCTTACATCATTCTTGGAATAAGAAGGTTTGTAGAATTTTTCTTTGACTTGTTCCTTCTTTTCCCTGACATATTCATTTCCCTTGGACTTCCCCTTTTCAGTATCCCATAAGGGACAGTCTTTGATGAAGTGATCTGAGGATCCACACTTATGGCACACAAATTCCCTTTTGTTACTAGTGAATTTTCTGCCCGTGTTCCTATAGGAACTTCGATTCTTGTTGAGAGCCCTTTTGAATCTTCTGACCAGCAACGCAGCCTCATCATCTTCTTCTTCTGATTCGTCACTTTCAGCTTTCAAGGCCAGCCCTTTGCTTCTGGAACTTTCTCCAGTTCCTCCAAGATGCAATTCATGGGTCAGTAAGGAACCAGCAAGTTGTTCAATGTTGTACTTCGTGAAATCCTTTGTTTCCATGAGTGCAGTGACCTTGGCTCTCCATCTTTCATCTTGTGGTAGACTCCTCAGTACTTTCCTAACCTGCTCATCAGTGGGTATATCTTTTCCAAGAGAAGAAAGCTCATTGGTGATGTTAGTAAAACGAGTAAGCATATCTTGTACTGACTCTCTAGGTAACATTTCAAAACGTTCATATTTAGACATTAACAAATCAATTTTAGATCGTTTTACTTCATTAGTTCCTTCATGAGTTACTTGCAATAAATCCCATATTTGTTTAGCGGTTTTGCACCCCATGACACGGTTGTGTTCATGCGGTCCAATACCACAATGTAACAATTTAATAGCACGTGCATTAATTTCCATCTTCTCAAAAACTTCTTTTTCATATTCAGAAATTAACTTAGGAACTGCTTCATTATTATCGTTAGTTTTTGTTACCTCATAGTCACCTACTTCAATCACTCGCCAAACCTGGTAATTTTCAGCCTTGATGAAAATCTCCATTCGATTCTTCCAATAAGTATAAAACTTTCCATCAAACATGGGTGGTCTTTGAGTTGAGTAACCTTCCTCCAACTTCTCGTGAGTGTTCATCTTCAGGATCCCTCTTCAAGGTTGCTTGAATTTCCCGAGTTCCTGCTCTGATACCAACTGTTGTTTCTATAGGAACACTGCAAGAGGGGGGGTGAATTGCTGTGTGGAACTTGTATGCGGAATTTAAACAAATTTAAACGAATTAAAGAGTACGAGTGATATATTTATGAGAAAAACTTCCTTGGCCCTAAGGAAGAAAACTCCACTTCTATTATAGGCCTGTAACAGCTATTACAACCTAAATTCTCTAATTTCCCTCGTCAGTTCCTGTAGGAACTTGATTCTCAATTCTCACTCTTTATCTCTCGCTTCTCTTTCTCTTTTTCTCCACTCTTCTCTAGTTCTCACACTTCTCCTTTTCTCACTAATTACAACTCAATTCTGACTCTAATACATTGAAAAGACCTTTTAAACTGGACTGGAACAACAACATCAAAACATGTACTCGTTAAATACTCAATGTGTTCTCTGATGTTCTTCTCCACTTCTTCTTCTGAATTTCTTGGAGTATTTATAGAATGGTTCTGGCTTGTAATCTTCAGTCTTCAACCACGTTCTTTGCTCATCCACAACTCCATGATTTCTTCCACTATCCCAAGTATGTAGACCAGGAGAATAGGCCTTTTGACTTGACTAATTTAACCGCTTTATTCTTGCCCATGAACCCATGACTTTATTCCTACAATCTAGGATGCTTAACAACATTTCTTGACTTGTTAAAAACCCTAGATGCCGTTTTTATTCTTCAGCAAAATCAGCCCAATAAATTAACCTAGACCACTTCGTAGGATAGATTCGTAACTTGCTTTTAGGTTTGATGTTCCAATCTGATTTGAGACTCCAATGTAATTACTAAGTTCCTAGAAGATTATGCTTATAATCTTCTTGGAAATTCTCTTCTCTTTACCAAGACACTTCATGTGGATGTCTTGACTTTGTTCGCCTGTTCCTGTAGGAACAGATCTATTCTCGCAGCTTGTTCCTACATAACTGTGTTACTAAGGAACTTCTTTTCTTTCTTCTGTGTTCCTTTGCAATATTCTGCCTAGGAACTTCTCCATGAACTTGGTTGTTTAGCTTGTTACGTTCCTTCAATATTGCTCCAAGTTCCTTACANGTCTAAATTCCTTACACTTTGAACCTGTGAAATCTCATAGGAACTCAAAGTATATATTAGTTAAGCTTGTTTGTGTTAGTCATCATCAAAACTTTNTTTGTGTTGGTCATCATCAAAACTTTACTCTCAATTCATGAGTCAACAGACGGGACAAAATTTGATTTGGGGGGAGGATTTATGTATTTTTTTTGTATATTTTTGCTTAGTGTTTTTTTTATTTTTTTTATTTTTGCTTTGTTTTCTTTTATTTTCTTTTTCTTTTTCCTCTTATTTTTACCTTTTTCTTTGGAGATTGGTTTGTTTCTTTTCCTTTTCACGATTTATTTCAAGCGGGATGTATTATTGATTCAGTACTTAGTTGAACTCCTGTTAGGAATTGATACTGTTTATTGCTTTCTTAGGACTGTTGCATGGTTTGTACCATTCGTTAGGAATGGGAGTTTACATGTGACCAAGACTATACTATTTTCTTAGGTTTAATTTTAGAGAGAATTGGTTTTTTGGATTTTTCATGTCCCAGTTGAGTATTATTGTTCGAATTGACTACTTCTATACCCCTTGTGCTTATTTTGAAAACTTTATGGCTCTTGATTGCGGATGGATCCACATGTGTGATTTGTTGGCTATGACTTGAATTTGATTGCTTGATTTCCTTTTATTGGTCAACTCTTCTCAACCTTGCTTGGGTCTTGGACTTGAACTGTGTAAGCGGGAGGATTTGAGAGACTTTTGAATATAATTTCATTCATATTTTCTTTTCATGTGTGCTTAGTTCCTGGTGCAATTGTGATCTTGGATTTGACTTTGGATTCTAGTAGCTTTAATTGTGGATTTTATGTATGTTACGTTGCGCATGATAAAAGACCTTCATTTCTTCTTTTGAGCTTCAGAATTTCATTTCCCACATTTATATTTTCCCTTGATCCCATGTTTGAGGTTTTTTCCCTTTCATTTTTATTTTAGCCACATTACAAGCCTATTAGCCTTGTTACATAATGCATTATATGCCCAAACTTGGTTTGGGGGAGTTGAAGTAGTTGTGGTGTTGTTAAAATAAAGTTTTGAAGGGTGTTATGGAGGATTGACGGTGAAATAGTTGGAAATGTTATTGTAGAAAGTTAAATAATAAAGTTTCACATAAAAGGCTCTGGATACCAATGTCTAGGCTGTTGTAGTTAATTAAAAAGTCATGTTTTATTCATAGCCTAGTTATGCATGTGTGATGATTATGTTTATTGTTTATTGAATTTTAAGAAAAAACAAATCATTAAGAGTCGTGAAGCTATGATCTATTATGCATGAAAAATAAAGAATTTTTTTTTATGAAAGCATAATAAAGTTGAAAAAAAAAGAGATGAATTAAAAAGAAAAAAAGTTTAAAGTTTGTGAAGTAGTGGTTGATGATTGAATTATGAGTTTTATGCTGTTGATGTGAAAATTAAAGAAAAGTTTGGTTTGGTTTGGTTTGTTTGGAATTGAATGTTGGAGAATGGTGATTATTATTTTGGAGTTGTTGATGATTTTCCTTGGTTTTATATATGTATACCCCGCATTCCACCACATTATTCCAAATTTATCCTACCCATCACCCTAGCCACATTACAAGCTTATTAAAGTCCTTTTTGATCTTCGTGCACATGCTATGGTTATTGTGAAGTGAATCCTTTGTCAAGGTCGTAGAGTATTAATTGCATTTCGAGTCGACATTTAGGATGAGTAGATACCCTCAAACACTTGCATGAGGTGTAAGATGTGGGTTTTAGGTCCTTAAAATTGCATTTAAACACATTTTGCATTACATTCCATATTTGGTTGGGAGGTGAGGGTTAGTACGTGCTTCATTGTTATAAGCTCATCATTAATTGTGTGGAGTGACAACCTGTGAGCTACTCTAGTCATCGATTCATTAAACTTGCTTGGTTGGTTTTCTTTGACCCGTATTTAGGAAGGACGGTAATTGGGTGCTTGATTGGCTGGCTTTGATCCATGTGTCTTCGGATGTTCTCTTGAGTTATGATGCTTATTTTGTTTTTATGGGGTGTAGTCAATTTCGTTGTGTTTTGCTCGAGACGAGCAAAGGTTCGGTTTGGGGGAATTTGATATACATATTTTATGTTGTGTTTTTCCCTCATTTTCGATTAATTCTTGTACTAAATAGTTAAGTTTGTGGCTTTGTTTTGATTAAATATCATCTTTTTCGATGTTAAGTTATGTTTTGGGACGGTTTTGGCATCTTTAGTTGACTTTTAGAACCTTTTTCGGTTATTTTAAACTTTTCGGTTATTACGCATGGTTTTCGGTTTTGTTTATATGTTTCAGAAGCGTAACAAGGAGTTATGATGTCATTGGAGGCTAAAACAAGTCAAAAAGCACTTGCCTCGGCATGCGTGCCAAGTCACGAGAAGTCACGAATGAGATTCGAAGAATCGAGAAAAGAATTCAAGCAAGATCGTCAAATTATGGTTCATTATGGCTTATGCGGGCGCAACATAGATCAGAAGTATCAGAACTTGCTCATTATTCATCATGCGGGCGCAGGGAACAAATTGGGTTTGCTCTATGCGGCCGCAGGTATCACGGATTTTGATCCGTTCAGCTTTTCTTCGCGGTTTTGCTTCGTGGGTTTTAATTAATTAACAACCTAAATCGTATATATACTCTATGTAAAGGGGGCAATACCCTAACTAGTTTTTATGATATTTTTAGACCTAGGAATCCAAAAACCTTATTCTCTCTAGAATTTTAGTATTGATTACTTAATTCAACAATTCAAGCTTTCAATTAATGCAATTCTGTCATTATTTTGATTATTTCTTTCGTTATGCTTTTCAATTCCTTTAATTTCATGAATCTCTTTAGTTTCTTAGTTTTTAGTTTAGATTAATCAGTTTGCTATTTTGATTCTTAATTTAGTTTTATTAGTAATTAATTTAGTTTAATTCTAGTTTTAATTCTAGTTTTAATTAGTTTTTGTTCATGATCATGTTATTTTATTTTGATTTTGTTTTTGTTCCCTTAATTATGTGTGAGTAGTCTTTTTCTCTAGGGTTTGGGGATCTATGATCATGGTGTGAATTTAATTTATGTTCTCTAATTAGTTCTTGGCTTTTAATTGAATTCCTATTACTGAATTTTATTGATTGCAATTAAATTGTGGCCAGATTTAGTTGTAAGTTAGGTTATTGTCGAGATCGAGGCCGAGAGGTAAGATTACCACAATTAGACCACTGAATAATAGGCAAAAACGAATTTATGCGACCGAGAGCCGGTAAAGGAGTTTTGAGGGAGTCTAAGTTCGAGAGAATTAGTGAGCCCTAGTTAAATGAATGCCAATGAATTGTTTAGTGAGTGTTAATTAGTGAACCGATAGCCCTAGGTTTCCATTATAGAGTTTAATCAATAATTTCCTGTCATTTCCTTAGTTTCAGTTTCAGTCTTCTTAAGTTTAGTAGTCATTTACTGAAATTTCCACCAAGGCACCTTACACATTTTTAGACTTTTTAGAACTAATAGGATTTAATAGCTTCCCTAAGGATTCAATCCCTACTTCCCTAGCTATATTAGTTAGAGTTGTTCGGTTATTTTTGAGAGGTGCGCAATAGCTTGTTCACTATCAGTAAGTGAAGCACTGACAATAACAGGATATAGCTCTTTTTCATCTAGGAATGCATATTTCAGATTAGAGGGAAGAGGTTTCATCTCAAAATTGTGTTACCTCCTTTACTGAACAAGCATCCTGGGGCAACTGCAGGAATTGACTGTTGCTTCCCGAATCGATATCCATTCCTGAAAGAGCTTGAATCAATTCATCTGACTCCTTATTGCCTTCACCTGAAATCACATCTAAACACAAAATAGCCTTCAGAAGATCCTTTTTAAGGGATCGAGGCAAGTCATCACAAACAATCTTTTCAATTATATCAATTCTATAACATGATTGCTCTAACATAGGACTCTTTAATGCACTATCTAGGTTAAAAGTAACCTTGTCATCACATACAAAAAGTGTTAAACTACCATTCTTTACATCAATGACGGCACCTGTAGTATTTAAGAATGGTCTACCTAAAATAATAGGGATGTGAGCATCCTCCTCCATATCCAAAACTACAAAATCAATGGGAATAAAAAACTTCCCAACTCTTACCGGGACATCCTCAAAAATACCTTTCGGGTATTTCACAGTCCTGTTCGTCATCTGCAAGGTAATGTTAGTAAACTTTAAAGCACCCATATCTAATTTCTTACAGATAGGCAACGGCATAACACTAACACTGGCCCCTAAATCACATAAAGCCTTATCAATAAAAAGTGGACCAATGCTACAAGATATCGAAAAACTTCCGGGATCCTTGAGTTTAGGTGGAGACTTATTCTGCAAAATAGCACTACATTCCTCAGTTAAAGCAATAGTCTCTACTGAACTCAATTCCCGCTTCCTGCTCAAAATGTCTTTTAAAAACTTAGTATATGTAGGTACCTCTGTAATCAAGTCAGTAAATGGCACGGTAACCAGCAAATTTTTGAAAATATCGAGAAACTTATGGAAATGATTATCATTCTTACATTGATCTACCCTATGCGGGAAGGGTAGTGGCACCTTGGGAGGTGTCAATCCATCAACTGCCTTGTCAGCTACTAGGACCATCTTCTCCGTGGAATCTTTCTCCTTAGAAGGTGTACGCTCTGCAATCTCCTCAATCACCACATTGCTGGTCTTGCTAGTCTGCACTCCTATCTCTGAATCAGCATCATCAGTGGGCATCTTAGGACCTTCATAGTGGGTCCCTCTTCTGGTAGTGATGGAGTTGCAATTCTCTCTCTGAGCTGGTGGATTCAGTTGAGGAGGTAGTTGACCCTGCTGCCTCTGAGCTGTGGACTGTGCAATCTGAGCTAGCTAGGTTTTAAGTTACTTATTGTGAGCCTGCATTGCCTCCATATTCTTCTACATCTGCAACATCATATTCTTCGGCTCTGAAATTTCACCACTAGGTTGAACTGGTGGTGCTGGCAATGGTGGTTTGCTGAAACCTGGTGGGTGTGGTGGTACATATTGTTGCACCTGCTGGTGAAACTGCTGAGGTGGTATAGTTTGATGAGGATTATGCACATTGTTACTGTTCTTGTAGGAGAAGTATGGATGATCCTTCCAGCCTGGATTGTATGTATTGGAGAATGGGTTGTTCTTGTAGGCTTGGAAGGCACACACTTGCTCTACTAAACTGGTACATGATTGGGAACTATGACCGAATGAACCACATGAATCACAGAAAGGATCAGTGCTTCCCGAAAGTGCAGCCATTGCGACTACAGGTGGTGGTAGAGGAGCTGTAGTACCAATCTTATCGAGCTTCTGGCTTATGGCATTGATCTGCAAAGCTAAACTCTCATATTTATCATCAACCACATGCTTTCCACCTTTCTTCGAATGTCCCCTGGGATTGCCAAACTGTGAGTTATGAATAGCAATTTCTTCGATCAAATCATATGCAGCATTAGCCTCTTGGTTCATGAATCGACCACTAGCAAAGGAATCTAATAATGTTCGACTCTCATTCCCTAAACCATTATAGAATGACTGGACCAGGAACCACTTCTCAAGACCATGATGTGGGCGCAATCTTAATAAATCCTTGAATATCTCCCATGCTTCATACAATGTTTCATCTGACTCCTGGTTGAAATTCGTGATCTTACTCTGAAGGGTTGCAGTTCGCTCTGGAGGGTAATACTTCCTTTGAAATGCTAGAGCTAACTCTTCCCAATTGTTGATGTTATCCATATATTGAGACTGTTCAAACCAAGTACGGGCCTTTTCTTTCAATGAGAACGGGAACATCATTCTTCTAATGTAATACTGGGAGACCTCAGCTTGCTTAACCGTACCACAGTGCTGCAGGAAATTATTCAAATGCAACATTGGATCCTCCATCCGTGTTCCTCCAAACTGATTCCTTTCCACCATATTTTCCAGAGCTGGCTTTAGTCCAAAATTTAGAGCCTCAGCATCAGGAAACCGATAACCACCTCCAACTGTTGCAGAACTGGGCTGGGAATAATCCTTCAACGATTGTGGTTGTGGCACCGGTGGTGGCGGCGGTGGCGGTGGCTGTGCATCATTATTCAGTATGTTGTTCTCGTTAATATGTGACTCTACCATTTCTTCCCTATCAGAATTCTCAGAAATGCTCAAATCAGAAAAGAGTTGTGACACTTCCGATAGTATCTTTTTTCAGAAAGAACAACTCTCCGCAACCTCCACTTCCTTCTACGGCTCCGCTTATGTAATGACTGTTCTGGTTCAGGATCAACCCAAACTGGCATGCAAACCTATTACCTGCACACGAATCAAATCTGTAGATATCCGTAAAAACTGTCTCAAAGAACAGTGGGTTCCTTGAGACAAAATAAAAAAATAGGACAAAATAACCAGACTAGTAGAAATTACACTATTGCCTCCCAGGAAACGACACCAAAATTTGGTATGGACAGTCGCATACCTATCAAAAGTAACCTACTACACTAACTTTGTAGACAAGGAAGTAGGGATCGTATCCACAGGGAAGCAAGCAATTCTACTAATAATAAAAGGTCACTTTGCTATAAGGGGCCTTTGAATATTGTGTTTTGACTAAAAAGTTAACTAGTACTAGGAATGAATCCATTAAGAAAAGAAATCTATAACTAAGCCTAGGACGTCGGTTCACCATAGATCAATAAATGAATTGCACACAATTAATTAACAGATTATTAATTTCCTTGAATTAAGGTTCACTAATTCTCTCGAATCTAGTCTCCTTCAAAACTACTATAATGGCTCTCACTCACTTAGACTCGTTTTGCCTATTGCCCCTATGATCTAGTTGTGGTAATCTTACCTCTCGATATCAATATCAGACTAACAACTAAACCTAGCCAGTATTTAGCTGAAAGCAATATAAATTGAAAACAGGAAATCAAGAACATTAACAATCAAATTAACAATCATGAACAAAACATCAAGAACAATCCATAGATCTCCTAGTCCTAGAAGGAAAACTACTCACACATAATTGAAATTAAAGAAACTAAATCAATAATAGACATTAAAACTATAAATATGATTAAAACTAATAAATTAACAATAACTATAAAACTAGATCTAAACATGAAACTACTAAAACTAAAAACATAAATTAAAACTAAAATTAAACATGAATAAAAGAAACAAGAATTAAAGATTGAATGAAACTTGAATTTTATTGGATTGAATGATGGAAAGAGTTTCACAACTTAGCGAGAAAACAAGGGCTAAAACTATGTTTCTATCAATAATAATGAGTAATTAGGTTTTTAGGAATACAAAACAATATATACTAAGGCTAAACAAAGAAGAAACGTGTGAAAAGCTTCCTCGGAGCGATCCGCCCGGAGGGGTCCGAGCGAGCAACCCCTACCCGAGCGCGCTGCCTCGACCCGGGCGGGTGGCTTGCTTTGCTCGTTTCTTGATTTCTTGCTCGTTTTTCCTTAATTACTTCGTTAATTCCTTTATTAATACTCCTAATCCTTAGTAAAGCTTCCCAAATGACTTCAACTCTTCACTAACTTCTTCAAGTGCTTCAAAAGACTCGGAAAACAACGATAAATCATCGATTCCTGTAAAATCTTATAAAAAGCACAGCAAACACTCGAAATAGAAAAAGTTAGTAGAAATGACTCAAAAGAGCCGCATTAGAGCTAAAAATCAATTGGGATCGAGGGTAAAATACATGTCAAATATTAACTTATCAATTTTTTGGTAGCGGTGATTGTTGTGGTAGGGCGGTGGTGAAGTATAGTGGTGGTGGTAGCCTATCCCCTCAATAAAACCTTACTAAAAGTTTAAAAATAATTATTGAGCAAGTATTAAATTATTTTAATTTAATAAACTTTTTAAGTAAGGACATTAGTAAATTTACAATTTAATTATTGAGGAAATGATGTAAGTCAATGGTTTTATTTAATTATGGGGTAAAATTTTAAATTTATACTTTTACCAATCTAAATATAACAGAAGGGCATTTGGTGCATAATCAAAACTTAATAAGGGTACACCGTGCAATTTTTAAAATATAGGGTTACCTCGTGCAACTTGATAAATATCAAGTGTACGTGGTGAAAAGGTCGTTAATATAACAGTCTTACCATCCATAATAATTTAATACTCCGTATTTTTACAAAATTTTATTTAAATAATAACCATATTACAATTTCTAAGATATAGATAGAAAAAAAAATTGATTACATTTATTTTATGAGGTTAATTAATGAAATAAAAAATAACAATTTAATTATGTTGTAATAATTTATATTTAAATATATATACTTGTTAAAAATTAATTATACTCAAATTATGATTTATAATATAATTTATAGCTTTTAAAAAAACACAAATAAATTACAAATATAACTTTGGATTGTTATCAATACAAAATAATCATTTATTTTTCATATTAATAATCAATTTTTAATTTGTAAGTCGTGTATAGCATGGATATTATACTAGTAACAAGTGTATAGCATGGTTAATATACTAGTTAATTGGAATAAATGCCAAAGTGTTTCTGGAGTTCTGGTGGGTGTTGGTGGGGGTGGTTAGGGGCTTTGGTGGCGGTAGTAAGGAGTTTTGGTGGGTGTTGGTGTGGGTGGTTAGGGGTTCTGGTGGTGGTGTGGTGGCCTTGTGCTGCCTCATCGCCGTTTTTTTTAATGTTGGGTGGTCAGTTTCCAACGGAATTTTCTATCGGGAATTTGTAACGGATTGTGGTTTGTTGGGAATTTCCAACGAAAAATTCCGTCGGAAACTTTGCTTGATTTTTCCTAGCCAATCCGTCGAAAAATAATTTCTGACGGAAATTTCGAGGCAAACTTCTGAATTTCCGACGACTTGTTTTTCGATGGATAATTTTCGACGAAATTCTGTCAAAAACACTATTCACGACAAATTTTGGGCATTCTACGACGGACATTTTCCGTCGGAAATAAGCTTTTTTCTTGTAGTGTATAGTCGGATTTGGTTCTAATTTCCTATAATGGGCCTACTATTAACTATGTTTCTCCTTATAATGATGTGTATTTACCTTATTTCCCTTATGTCATTTGCCCCTATTTGAGTTCTTTTCTCTCTTCCTATTGTTTCATCATTACCATCTTGTTCATTAATTAGTTGTTTCCTCTATAAGTCAAAAAATTCATCTGCTTCATCCTAGTTTCTCCTCTATCACCATAATTTTTTTTATCTCCGTTCCTAAAAAAATAAAAATAAAATAAAATAAAATAATAATAATAATAATAAATAAATAAATAAATAAATAATTTTAAAGCCATGAATGAAGACTTAAAATTCATTCTAGTACTACTCATCTCCATCAATAACAACAATCACTCCATTCATCACCATCTTCGTTCTAGCTACCACTACTACCTATCTCCCAGATCCCAAACTTCACCTAAAATTCACAGTAATAATCACTAAAAAAAAAGCCTCATAATCAGAAAAGGATGTGAAGGAGGAAAAATTAAAAAAGGACCGGGTGATGTTAATTTTAATAATCTTGCAATTATGACTTGTAATATCAAGCAAAAGAGCGATTTGGAAAGACCAACTATGAATTGGGTGTTGAAGAGAATTGATGGAGGTAAAACAACAAAGGTGGAAGTGAAAGTGATGATAGTTGTAAAGATTGAAAATGTGTAAATTCTAGGGATTTTGAAATCAAAGGTGGTGCTTCACCATCAAAAAAGGAAATTGAAGGTGCTTCTTAATGGGAGAAATTGAAGGTTTTGAGGGTCAATCGAATTGAAAAAGAAAAACCAAGATGATGAATGATTTTTTTGAGGTGATGATGATGAATGATGTTATGATTGTATGGAGGAGAGAGACAAAGTCATGTGAAAGGAGAAAAAACAAATCAAGGGCAATATAGCAATCACGCAATCATTTTAGGTTAAAAATAGTTAAAGTGGGCTCCATTATAGGAAAGTAGAAGGATTTCTATCATTATTTAGTGAAATCTATACCAAAGTGTTATATTAGATAGTTTTGTAACTGAAAAACTTTATTAGGTAGTTAAGTTCAAAAACTGCATTTTATTAGATAGTTATAGAAAATTTTGGCAAAAAACACTTAATTTGTGAAAAGGCATGAGTATATTTAGGTTACATATAATAATTAGTTAGTAATATCTAAGTTTAAGTTTTTTTAATTCTCTTACATTAACATTACAATTTTCTTTTTACCGCACTTAATATTTCAATTTTTTTATTTAAACTTGGGTTTTTTCTCCAATTTTTTATAATGTAATAAATCCATTAATAAATGAGTCGTACGACCTCTACAATAAAAATTAAGATTAACAAATACATAACAACAATGGAAAAATAAAAATTAAAATATGTAAAACAACGATCGATTAATTTGTAATAGATTTGACAACCTGTAATACCTCTTCTACACCCTTGTTTCATACAACCTTCAAGATGGGTAAAGCCCTAGAGGCTTTATATATGTTGTAGTTTTGAGATTGAATATGAAACCATTGGCTTTAATTGTAGATCAAAAATTTGCTTTGACTTCGCATACTTTTTCAACAATGAACCAAAATGATAGAAATTCATTGACTAATAAAAACAACTTAATGTCTCTCCCAGGAAGAAAAGAACAACTTTTTTTTCAAGGGAGATTCACTCCTTTATTTGAATTGAAAGAGAAAGTATTGTTCAAAAATAACAAACACTGATTAAACTAAAAACAAAGAAAGTAATATAACAAGGAGAATTATCATCATTTTCTTTTCTTTTTTTTTGGTAAAAATGTAAGCAATTTATTACCAAAATAGCATATACAACCAAAATCCTGAATTTGGAAGTCCTGACTCAGAAACAACCAAATCAGCAGCCAACTACAAACAGGTACAAAGCAAAATATTTTATAAGCCTTTACAACCAAAACTGCCATAAAAAACTACAAACAGGACAAACCATCTAAGTGTTTTTCAGCCTATGGACCCAATGTTTCACATGAGCTTTCCACTGATCCTGCTCCACAAGCTGCAGTCTTCTAATCACAACATGTTTAATTCCTGATCTGACCTTCCCTTTATTCCTATCATCCACACCCTACACAACTCTATTCCTCCATCTCCAAATATTGTATACCAGAGCAGCAAGAACACAAAAATAAATGTTCTTCATAACAGCACAATTGCTGCAATCCTCCCAATTGTGCCAAATATCTTGCAGCTTCCTACTCTGCCCAGTACTAACACCAATCCAACTAGAAATCTCACCATAAACAACAAAACTCTCCTCACATTAAAAAAAAAGACATGATCCACACTTTCTGTGCACTTTCCACACATAACACAGCACATCTCAAACAGAATATTCAATCTGCATAGTTTGTCCCTTGTTTTCAGTCTTCTTTGCATAGCTAGCCAACAAATAATTGAGTGCTTAGGAATATTATTAGCCACCAACCACCCCCAACACCCCACCCCCCCCCCAACACCTCCCCCCCCCCCCCCCCCCCCCTCCACCCCCCCCCCCCCCCCCCCCACCCCCCCCACCCCCCACCCCCCCCCACCCCCCCCCCCCCCCCCAACCCCCCCCCCCCCACCCCCCCCCCCCCCCCCCCCCCCCCCCGCCCCACACACACACTTACTCCAACCTTTCTTGCTGACATTCGTATAAGCCAATCATAGGCCACTGCAATAGAGTACTCTTCTGGTCCATTCCACCAACCATGCCAACCAAGACCTGCTTCATCTCCGCCTTTATCCTACATATGTTCTTCCATCCCAGCTTGCTGCATGAGGAGGAATGTAGTCCCACCACTGTCTTCTTACTAATAAACATCATGAACCCATTTAATCCAAAGTGCATCACTCTTCTTAGCAACATGCCACATATCTTCCCCAAAGCAACTTTATTCCAAATAAAGACACTCCTAATCCCAAACCACTCTCTCCTTGGAAACAAAACCCTATCCCACCCCCCCCCACCCCCTAGCAATCTAGATAGGTACTCCATAGATACCACAAATAATAAAGGAGACATGGGATCCCCCTGTCTCACACATCTCTTCCCAGCAAAGAATCCATGCACACTGCCATTCAACGAAATTGAAAACCAACTTAACAAACCTATGTGGAAATCTCAAAGACATAAGCATTTCCTTTATAAACTCACGGGATATGGAATCATATGCCTTCCTCAGGTCTATTTTAATTGTACATCTCCTTTGTTTGTTCTTATAAGCATATTGATGAAGCAAATCTTAACAAACCACCACATTCTAAACAATATCCCTCCCCTTCACAAAAGCAACTTGCACCTCATCCACTAGTCCAGGAAGCATCTCATTAAATCTAGTACATAACATCTTTGAAATCACCTTATAAAGCATATTACAGCATGCACTAGGTCTGAACTTGAGTAACAGTAGAAGGACAATCAACTTTTGGAACCATGGTTAGCATAGTAGCATTTAATTGTTTCAATAGCTTGCCAATAGAAAAACAAAAATTTAATACAGCTGCACAAATATCATTTTCAATGATCCCCCAAGAAGATTTGAAGAACTTACTTGAGTAACCATCAGGGCCTGGAGATTTATCATCATCAATTGCAAACAAAGCATCCTTCACATCTACGCTAGTAAAAGCCCTACAAACACTACTTTGTTGCTCATCAGTTAAAACAATACTAGAATCCACCACTCCATTATCAATATGAGTTATATCTACCCTTCCAGTCCCCAACAACCCAGAATAGTAATCAAGGAAAGCATTCAGCACACCCTCCTGATGTTTTGCAGCCGCCCTATACTGATCTTTAATGACATAAACCCTGTTCTAAACTCTTCTCTTCTTCAAATAAGCATGAAAAGCAGTTGTATTCATATCTTCCTCTTTCACCCACATAGCCTTTGATTTTTGCTTCAAAAAACTCGGTCTAGCTTCATGGGTCAATCTATAAGCCTCCCTAGCAACACTCTCATCCTCAATCAAATTTGCATCCCTAGGATTCTACACCAGCCTGTTCTTACACTGCTGAAGATGAACCAAAGCACAATCATTAGTCTTCTCAATATCATCAAATAATTCCCTATTCAACCCCTTTAGTTTCTTCTTCAACAACTTCATCTTCCTCACCACACTGAACATAGGAGCTCCCTACACCCTCACCTACCACCCCTCCCTAACCACATCTATAAAAGCAGGAGCAATGGTCTACATATTGAAAAACTTAAAAGCCTTTCTGCCACAACCATCAACACTAACCAAATGTAACACATGAGAACAGTGATCCATTAATCCCTTAGGACAAATATGGACCATGGAAGAAGGAAAAGTATCCTTACATATATCATTAGAAACCATTCGATCTATTTTAGAATATACTCTAGTATGTGCCTCTTGCTTATTATTCCATGTGAAAAAACTACCAGTCATATAATGATCAGATAGTCCACAATCAATTAAACAATCTCTAAAAGGAGTCACCTCAGAGATAGTAACAGGGGCACCAAGCCTCTAATTCAAATTTAATACTGAACTAAAATCACCCCCAACAAACCAAGCACCATTAATATCCCTGCTCAACTTACCCAAAGCGGCCTACAACTTATACCTCCTATTAGGCTCATTATAACCATACACAAAAGTAAAGTAAAACAAAATACATGTAGCCTTATGCGCCACAGCCAAATGAATCCATTGATCATCTACATTCTTAATATCAACAACAAAAATATTTGAACTCCACACCACCACAATTCTACCAGTTCGATCATAGCTATAATTTGTACAAAAACTCCAAACTCCACCAAAATTAGGCAAAACCTTAACAAAATTTTTAGGTCTCACCTTAGTTTCCAAGAGATCAAACAGTCCTATATTATGGTGATTCAAAAATCACCTAATGTCTTCCTATTTCTACAGAATATTCAGTCCCCTTATATTCCAAAAACTCACTCTATCCATTGGGTATCCTATTAGGATCCCCAACTTCATGAATTATACCCAACACAACATCCATTCCAACTCCAGGAGAACTTTGTTAACCAATCACTTGCACAAGAACCAGCACAGTATCCACCTCACCACCAGACACAACTGGAACCTCAGCATTATTCCCCTGAACAACAGGCAAAATAGACTTTGGAACCCATTTCTGCACCACCTTCCCTCTCACAAACTCATCCTTCTTCACACACTTCTCCTCCTTCTGCCCCACCCTTTACACTTTGAGCACAATGCAGGAACCCACTCATACTTTACAGACTGCATCACCATATCCCTAAACTCATCATTAAAAGCTACCTCATTAACCAACTCCTGATTTATATTCAACTCCACCATCACTCAAGCATATTCTAAAATATCTTTATTAATTGTAGCTCTATCCGTCTTAATAGGCCTACCCACCAATCCAGCAATCTTCATTAACGCAGTTCTTCCCCTATATCGCAAATCTAACTGAGGTAATTTAAACCAAACAGGAACCTTACAAATCTTCTCATGAATAAGCTCCATACCAGGCATCCACCTTCGCATCACCACAGGCTTATTATCAAAACAAACAAGCCCTGCATTAATCACCTTATCCCTCCCCACACTCTCTTTGAACCACACCATAAACACCCCATTACTCATTCTAGCCACCTTCACAACCCCAAACTTACCCCACACTTTATGCGCAAACCCATTCAGCACTGCATATGGAGGTTGCCCTCCCATTATGTAGCACACCATTGCAGAATCCCAGTATTCAATCTCCTCTTTAATATCATCCATAGTAATCTGAATAGCGCATCCCGCAACCCATAAAATAGAGTTGAGCTCCATTTTTGTCCCCCATTACTCTCCCCAGCCATTATCACACCAGAAGTCTCAGTTACACCATTATTACCTAACCCAGCAACCAATGGAACAGTACCACAACCACCCATATCCCCAACAATTGGCCCCACCCCAACATTCTGCGATGCACGATTTTAACCACCACTACCACCAAATTCCACATCCCCTCTACCACCCACTGTAGGCAAAGGAGTAGTAAAAAAAACCCCTGCCACCACGTCTTCTTTTCGTAACCGTAACCCATTCCTGGACTCTCGCATTCACCTCCTCAGCTTCATTATCCACCAAAATAACCTGTTGATTTACCATCTTACCCCCCTCATCCTCATCAGACAACTCATGCCTAGATGCAACCTCACTAACTTCCTTTTCAATCATCTCTTCCTCTTCCCTAACATCAGAAATCAGCGAGTGTTTTTGACTAGATTGAGGTCCTTTTGATTTAGAACCGGATTTTTTAGCTTTCTTCCCCTTCGCCATTGAAAACACTTGAAACCTACCCTTCGAAACTCCAGAAAACTTCAGATCTCAAGAAAGATTCTAGAGAGAGAAGCATTGTCGGGTTTCAGCTTTACATTAATTATCATTAATTTCATTTATTGATGGGGCTACGGTTTACGAGAGAAAAAAGAAGAGATTGGAGATTGAATGAGATATACATAAAAAAAAATACTTTGGTTAAATCTTTTAAAGGGATTGAATTTTTTTTCATTGAATTAAATTAAATAAACCTCTAGTTTACATTCAAGACAAAGTTTCATATAAATTACTATAAAATGGGTTTAAGATTAAATCTTTTTACATTTCAGTTACCATAAAATAAACTCAAATTACATTTTATTGAAAAGTTACACTTTTTTTAGTTCTAGCTAAAGTTATCATGCACTTACTTATTTTGTGCTAAGAAATCTCAATTCGAATGAATACATATGCCTTATTATGCTATATATAAAAGTTATTTGTTAAAAATTTTCCATTAAATTTCAATGAACAAAATTTATCAAAATAAATTATTAATTATACTAAAACACAAGCGACTTGATAAGAGGCTGACATATGCCACTCTCTCATTGGCTTGTGTTTTAGTACTTTTCATAAACATATTATTTAAAATAAAATAAAAACAACTTAACAAACTATTAAGTTGCCTAATTAACAAAAATCATATAAAATTTACAAGATTACACAATATTGTAATATTGTATCTTTACTTTTTCTTTATTTCTTTCTTTTTTTTTTTGTAACATCAATATGATTGCAGCTTGCACGACTAACTTTGAACAAACTATTAAGTGGTCTATTTAATATTGGATCATGATGATTAACATTTATTCTTATTTCATGAGAACTAAAATTATTAATTTGTATATTCCTATTAATAAGAGAAATGATTAAATGACCTAATTTTTGGTAATTTCATAATTTTTTTCCTTTTCGATGATTTCTACAAATAATATTGTGCATAAATTTTATTTATATTTTATAAAGAAAATGGAGATTGATTTTATGTCATTGAGCTCAAACTATATTGTAGGGGCCCCGGATTTTTGGTTCCCAAATTTTTTTGGTCACCTTTCCCAAACTGTCCGTAGGTCAAGTTAGACCTAAAAAATTGGCCTAAGGAAAGGTGAAACGAATTAATTAGACCTTTTTTTTCAACTGAAATGGAGCGCTTGAACATGTACCACGCTACAGGCGTAGCGCTGCAAGGTTTCTCACGTTGACCCTACAGCGTTACAAGTTCTGTGACGCTACAGTGTCAGCGTAGGAAGGTTTGTAACGCTACGAAGGTAGCGTAGTTAACTTCCCAGCGCTGCTCCTTTTTTCTTTTTTCTCCTTTTTTTCCTTCTTTTCAACAGAAATGGAGCGCTGGAAATTGTACCACGCTACAGGTGTAGCGCTACAAGATTTCCCACGCTGACCTAGTAGCGTCACAAGTTCTGTGACGCTACAGCGTCAGCGCGGGAAGGTCTGTAACGCTACAAAGGTAGCGTAGTTAGCTTTCCAGCGCTGCTCTTTCTTTTTCTTTTAAACCCAATTTTAAATCATTTTACTTGGGAGAAACTTCAATACCGATACCAAACATGCTAATAAGAAGTCGCCAATGAGTTTTAGGAACTAAACTCATAAACCGTGTATTTAGACTAGATACGAATGGGACTCGAATAAGGGACGTTTGTCTAAATTGCACGGAAATCCTCTCCGATCCCATGGGGATGACTCCAAGTTGTGGTCGAGCGAACCAAATATTGGATTCGGGGGCGAAGGTACTAACATGACGGAGTGCGTGGGGTTAGCCCATAGGCGGTCATTACTAGTTTCCTCTTAAACATACAGAAATTATATTTAGAATCACACAAAATTATCAATTTACAAGATTAACAAAAAAGCATTAAATTGTTAGTGATAACACAAAAAGCTAATTAATTTAACTCAAACCATTATTAAAATTGATTTAGGGAGCCTAACATGATTAGATTTGTCCGAAAGAATTATCTTGGTTAAGCGTTGCAAACAATCAATTTAAGTCCTTTAACAATAATAAGGTGATAAAGCAGTAAATAAATAGTGAAACGACAACTTAAAAGTCCATAACATAATTTTTAGGGCTCTCCGGAAACGTACCACTTCTCCTTTGAAGATTGTCTTCGTCGAGTATTAATTTGGGCGGAGTTTCGAATTATTATTTCGATATTATTAAAATTTGTAGCCACTTTTTAGTAAAATAAATAGTAAATAAATAATAAATAATTATTTATAAAAAAGTTAAGGTTGTTAAAAGCAATAATCAGATTAATTAAGTATGAGGGGAGAGAGTGAGTAAAAAAAGGTGGTGAGAAATGAAGGAAATGAAGGTTTTTATAACAGCGTGGGAACCCTGATCGCGCTGGGTTGCTAGCGCGGTACGCCGAATCGCGCTGGCCCAGTAGCGCGTGAAACCCTACAACGCTACCAGGGTAGCGCCTTTAACTTAGTCACGCTGAGCTGTCAGCGTGACTAAATTAACCGCGCTACGTTTTCTTGAAAGTTCTTTTTTATTTTTATTTATTTATTTATTTATTTATTATTATTATTATTATTATTATTATTATTATTATTATTATTATTATTATCATTTTATTTTATTCATTTATTTAAAATAATAAAAGAGGCATTGGGATAAAAAGGACCCTTAAATAAGAATGGAAATTTTATAATATCCGAGATTTATTTTTATGCCCAAGTATACTCGATTATCCAATCTTCTAAAGAAATGAGTTTTTTAATCATCATAGAGTCCTGCCGCGGGACAGGGGACTAAATTAGCTGTCTACATATATAATTTTTTTTTCTCCATGAAGAATAAAAATTATTATCATTTTTGTCAATTGCTATTAATCATTGCTATATAAAGAATCAAAATCAACTTTTTATTATTTTTAAGTTTTAATTTATTTTTTGTATCCTTTACAAACTACATGCAATTAAATTTTATTTTTTTTCCCACTATTGTTATTAGTAATATTTTAGAAACGTGGTTTCGTGTAATTTTGTTCAAATTTATACTATTGCACGGCTATTGTAGCACGGGATTTTAAGCTATTTAAATAAAAATTACACGCAAACTCATATTAATTAATGAGAAAATTTTCACTAATTTTAATGATATAATATTTATAATTTTGATAACTTTAGTAGATATTGAATTTTTTATTACAATAAAATTATTTAGCTATATACAATTTATTTATTATATCTTTATGCTAATTTAAAATTAGATGTCAATTATTTTGTTAGTTTTAATAATGTTTTGCATCCCGTAAAAATTTAAAAACAACAAGCGTTCCATGATATAGCATTTTTGTATTGGTGTTTTGATATTTTAGATTTTTTAAAAGAGATATTATAGATTATTTAATTTTAGTAAATTAGTTTCCTGTCAATCTTGTATAAATTTACTAATATTGTACTGGATATCAAGAATTCAATGTTATTACCACTGTATGTGATCTCAATGGTTCAATTTTATTAACCATAAAATTAGTTCAATTTCATTACCATTATACAGGATATCTATATTTTAAAGCTAGCTATATTACTGCACGGATTTCAATAGTTTTAATATAAAATTATTGCACAGGAACTCAATAGTTCAAGTTTATCATCATTATACAAGATTCCAATATTTCAAGTGTATTATATTATTACTGCACAAGATCTCAATATTTTAAAGCCGGCTACTATTGCACGTGATTTTGATAATACAAAAATAAAACTATTGCGAGGGATATCAATAGTTAGCAAAAAAACTTTATTGCACGAAATCACAATAAGAATTACATAAGTTATTTTAATAAAATGTACATGAAATCTCAAGTTTATAAATAAGAACAGCTTTGATTATATTTTTATTTCATTAATTCAAATGAATTAAAATTGATATATATGGTGCATGATTTTAGTAGATATTGCTTTTTTTTTCTTTTTTTTTTGTTACTTCCTCCACCTCACATTTTTCTTTACATTTCTTCTACTCACACTTGCCAATTAAATATTCTAGCTTTTATATCTATAAATTTGTTTTTGCAAAAATTATACAAAGTTGATGTTTTAATAGAAAAAATCAACACATGCCAATCAAATAAGACTATATGAATATGTTTTTATTTATGGATAAAGTACAAACAATGGTCAAAGTGTGATAAGTGAATAGTGTCATTTAATTTTTCTATAATTATAAGTGAATAAGTAATAAGAAAATGTGAAATGGAGAGAATAATACAATAAAAATATTTTACTATAACTATTTAGCTATACAATTTATTTATTATAATTCATTATATTGCTAATTTAATATTTTAGTTGTAAGTCGTGCATCGCATATACTAGTTTTAATTCTAATTACCAAAAAATTAGTTGAAATTGACCGTATATCCTATATACCGGATATATGTAATATTTATCTAAATTCAATTGAATAATAATCCAAGGAACCAGCTCGGAGCCCTGGACAAATACTATCTACTTTCATTTTTGACCGGGATAAAGACTATTGAGCGAGTTAATTAGTGATGATAAATTATGTTTTTTATTTTTTGTTATTATTATTTTTTTTTTTTTGGAGAGAAGTGATGATAAATAATTAATTGCACAATTGGTGGAGTAAAGAAATTTTGATAGAACATAAAGAGGGATTACGTATGATATAAAAGTTAAGGGGTGTTATTTTATAATATTAATGTCATAGTGCATGAGGCCTTCGTGTGTATGGCACACTCCTTATCATTTTTATATCCACATTAACGTCCATAACGTGCTTCCCCATTCATCAATCCATTATTGTGATCACTTTATAAAATAAAGTTTAAAACAATTACACAAAATTACTGGTATACGGGTAGTTCGTAAGTTCGTATCAACAGCTGATGGGCAACATTGTATTGATCATGCAGGACGTAGGGCATGTTCGGCATTAGCTTTTGAAGTAGTTGTTATCTTTTGAATCCAATCAAAACACTACTTTATAAATAAACTAGTGTTAGGTGAAGTAGTGGATTAAGTAGCTTTTAAAGGTAGATGTAACTTTTAAGTAGATTTTGTTGAAAGCTAAATAAAGTAGCTTTTGAGTATTATTTATTGAAAGTGACAAACTTTTACACTTCACATCTTCTTTTGCCAAACTCTCACATTATTAACGGCTACGTTGACATCTAACCTCTTAAAGCTATTACTTTGACAACTAACTGCTAATCAAAAGCTAATAGATATACAAAAACCAACACCCAATAGCAACAGCTAATCTTGCCGATAATTATCCCTTAATTTTTTATGTCTTCTTGCCTATTAAATCATTCCCCTTTCTTTATTCAAAGCCACTTAACTCAGGAGTTGGAAATTTTGCAGCTTATGCTTCCTCTATTTCTATTCGTTTGATACGTTTTGACTAGCACATATGTACTTGTTTGATCATAAATATCTTTTGTTGTACATATGTAAAAGTTATAACAATTATCAACGCACTTATTGAGATGAATCAAACACGGCCCAATATGAATATATTATGTTTTATATATTGAAAGTAATTTAAAAGTTTCTTCAATCTTATATCTTATGAATAGTGTCAATAAGATTCCAAACGTATTAAACATTTAGTAATGAGAGGAGTATATCTTTGTCCTAAATTTTACGGACTAATTAATTTGAACTATAATGGAAAACAAATAAACAATTTTGAAAGTTTGGGATTTACGGAGTACTTATCACGGAATATTATTTTTTGAAAAAAAAAATTAAAAAACGATGTTATTCTTCAATTAAATGCATGGCTGGCAACTTTTTAAATTTTTTTACTCTTACCGTTTCAAAATTATTGCTATGTTTAGAATAAATGGTACAAGGAAAGAAAAACTATGACTTTAAAAATTTTTATAATAGATAAGAAAAAACTTATTATTATATATGTGATCTTGTTAGATTCGTCTAGATATGTAGTTTTTAAATATATAATTTTTTATAAAGCCGAATGCAAGATTTTAAGTTTTAAACAAGTATATTGAAAATTGTGCAAAAAGTAATTGTAACAAATATTGTGAAATAGATGGATTAATATTTTTATTAATTTTGTTATACAATAACCGGACTGTTGTATACAGAGCATAGTAGATGGCTAGTGGATAGATAAATTAGTAATTTTTAATGATCTCCATAAACAACTACTTCTCCTATTAATTTCTGGGTGTTGTGAGAGGATAGGGGACTAGTAGAGTAGTAGTGATCCCTAAAAAAATAAAATAAAATAGTGAATCCATGTGGAGCATTTCTTTTTTTGCAATTAATTTTTTTTTTTTTTTTGGGAGTAATTTGTGTGACTGAAGTGTAAAAGATTTCAATCTAAAATAAAGGCCATAGTTACTAATACCAATTGGTAACATTCACTAAAATAAAGCTATTACTCCCTCAGTCTTTTTTTACTTGCTACATTGGACCAAAAACTGTTAGAGCTTTTTTAATCTAATGTAGCAAGTAAAAAAAGACCGAGGGAGTATTATCAATTGGTAATACTCGCTGAAATAAAGTTGTTACTCATAAAGTATTAGATGAAGTTAAACTGATAAAGTGAATTACCATTTATTTTCTTTTCTAAAAAAGAAAGATTTACATGCCGTTGAAGATAAGGAAACTAAAGGTGATTATTCAAAAGGTTGGAGAATGATTTCATGCATGTACCAATTAATTTTATTTGTTCTTAAGAAACTCGAATCAACAAGCAATTGATTAAACAAACTCTGATCCAAGACGTTGCATGGAGGATAAGTCCATGAGGAGTGCAATCGATGTTGAGTATGTTTTAATTATTTGCAGAACATTTACGTAAGATAACCGAGCAATTAAATTGTGCAAACAATCTTAATTAGTTTGATAAACTCGCATCGAAGTTGATAGAAAATATGCACAAAATATTTTAAAGGATGTATTTTGTAAATCAGATGCTTATTTAGTTATGATGATACTTGGAGATTATATTTAACATACTCTTCTATATATATTTGATCAATGACATACTCTCCAATTGAGGATTTTAACAATCTATCAGAAGTAAAAGAACTCCAATACACCATCGATGTTTCCACCAATGTTTTCATGTGTTTCAAAAAAAAAAAAAAAAAAAAAAAAAAAAACNTTCATCCATGTTGAGTGTCACAAGAATTAAAAATAAAACTACTCATACCACACATACGAAAATAATCCTACTCCATTCCTTTAATTTTAGATGATTCTTTGGCTTGAATGAACCATCCTATCTCAATTGAAGCTAAAATTAGTGGCTCATATTGAATTGACTTTTAAAAACTTTGGTGGCCAATATTTGTCAAATGATTAAAAAAAAAATTCATTTAATTTCTGCAATTGTCTTGTACTCTTGTTATCAATAATCCTTGTACACTGTATGATTCATGCCTCCCCCTCAAAAACAAATTAAAAAAAAAAAAGTTCAACCTTTCAATTAAAAATATTCTGCCACTCAATTAGACATAGTAAAACGAGTATACGGAGTAGTGTAAACCATGCATACGTACGTAAACTTGCATTAAAAAATGGCTAATATCAATTATTAATGTTAACATATTATTCATCCCACTAATGTCTAATATAATTCAATTCCCATCATTATATCCTATAAATATAAGCAAAACTCTAATTAATTAGCTTGTGCCAAACACACTTTTCTAATTAATCATCAATCAACTTTTTTCTCACTAAATGGCCCAACATAAACAAATTCCTTTTACTATCAATAATAATAATAATAATAATCAACAAATGAACCAACATATTGACATTGAAGCTAACAACTTAGACACCACAACGATGGTTTATGATTGGCTTGAGCCGGCACTCCTTTCCGCCAACGACGGGATAGTGTCCACCGCATCACTCATGCTAGGCATGGCTGCTGTGAGCCAAGACATCAATGCCATGATCATGACTGGGTTCTTAGGCCTCATGGCGGGGGCTTGTAGTGCAGCTATTGCTGAGTATATCTCCGTTGACTCAGCCCTCAATGACATTGAGAGTGATCAAGGGAGGAAAACTAGAAGAAGAGATCCGGTAAGAGCGGCTTCGTTCTCGGCCTCGGCTTTTGCGATGGGAGCCATGGTGCCTTTGTTTGTGGCATTGATCATGGAGGATTATAATGTGACATTAGGAGTGGTTGAAGGTCCTATAAGTGTTATGTTGGCGGTGTTCGGGTGGATAGGGGCTTTTTTGGATGGAGCCCCAGGGTTTAGGGCTGTTTTGAGGGTTTTGTTATGGGGTTGGGTGGGTATGGTTGTAACGTTTGGTCTATTGATCAATAGTGATTGGTAATATATTAAGCGAATGTATTGGGTCGTCTGACCGTTAAACGAACTACTCAGTTTAAAATCTGCTTGGACTTGTACAAAATTTGCTTGAACTTGTTTAAAATCTGCTTGAACTTGTTCAAATTCATATTAGCACCGCTAGTAGTTTGGGTGAAAAAAAAATATAACATTAAAGTATTTGGGTTGGACTCGTCTGATGATCTGACCCAATACCTTCACATTAATTAATGTACGGAGTATGTTTATGCTTAGATATAACCTTGATTAGTGTTTGTGCGATACATGATTTTTGACAAAGTTAAGGAAAAATTAAAATTAAGAAAAAATTGACAATAAAAAATTTACCTTTAGGTGATCGCCAGAAAAAAAAAAAAAAAAAATCCACCTATGTTTTATTCTAAAACAAACCCACCTAATATTCCCATTTTCTCTAAACAGATCCTATGACCTGCAATCTATTTTACAAGGGGTAAACCTGTGATCCGATTCCGTTTCAAGTTGTTGGGTTCGCAATTTTTTTCACTTGTTTCCCTAAATGCTAATTTCTCTTTCCCCATCTTTCTCTCTTCTCTTCCCATCACCATCACCCCTACCATTAATCTATCACCCCGTCATACCCTCCATCTCCATCACCCCTGCCATCACTCTTCACCTATCTCACACCACCACCAGTCGAAGCCACCTTTTAAACCCACCACTACCACCTTTCAAACCCATCACCACCACCTTATTTCAAACCCAACGCCACCACTCGAACTTACTAGCTCCTAAATGAACTCACCACTAAAACTCACCAGTACCCATTTGTTTAGGGCTGAGTAATGTCTAACCCTGAATCAAGGGCTAAGGAGCCCCATAGCTCCCCAAGATAAGGGAGTAGTGTTGTAGTAGGCTTCATTTGTTGTATGAATGCCAAGCTAATCCCAAGCTGCACATTCAAAGCTTGTTTAGCACCGTTTTTATCATTAAAAAAATATATATATATATGTTAACATGAAAAAATAAGGTTTTTTACTTTTTTTAGTTGTCAGTTTTCATAATTGTTATGATTTTAATAAATTTTACCAATTTTTTATTCGTTATTATATGATTTAAAAATACTGAAAATCAAAAATCAGAAAAACAATGAAACCCAATGGATCTCTAGTAATTGTTTTTTCATTACTTCATTCCCATGTACTCCCCTCCTTGCCAAAGCATACCATTCTAGGATAGTTTTAACCTATGTAGCATGGATGTTTCTAACGGGAAGCCGTCCCTGAACCCGATTCGTCCTCGCATTGGAGACGATTCTGATTCTTCATGTTATAATTGATTGTACTCATTACCATTGTTTTTCGAATTAGTTGTTTTCAGTCCCCGTATTCGTTTCGACCCCATTCCCAACACCGTACAACCTAGATTTAACGTATCATAAAATCAAAATCTTTTAAACACAAGCATGCATGATTTTTTCACATATACTAAATTAATCAATTTTCCATCAACGCGATTATTATCACTATCATTTATAGTATCTCTTTGCATAAATCAATCCTTTCCCAATCCAGTCACTTATAACTGCAACAGCCAGTCACTTTAAATTAATTAAATAACCACTTAGGGTTATTTATAAAGGATTAATGAGTAGCAAAATAAAAGAAGAGCTGAACTGAACTGATTTTAAGCTGAAATAAACAGGCTCTTAGACTAACATATTTTAGACTTTGAATGATTGATCTAATTACTCGAAATTATTTTTGGAAAAATAAAAGCAGTGGGAGTAGTGAGAGAAATGTCGGGAAAAAAATGTGTGCTTGAGCATCTACATCACCAGATTTTCAGAATAGGAGATATAATAGCAACTTATAAATCTCCTTAAATACGACTTATACAACTAATAGAATGGGAATGTCCTTGTAAGGTCATGTTCATCTTGTCTTATTTTTAGCAAAAATAAATTCAGTTCAGCAAAAATAAGTTCAATTCAGCAAAAATCAGTTTCATTCCTTAATAAATTGTTAATGAATTCAGCAAAAATAAGTTCAGCTCAGCAAATATAAGTTCAGATAAATAAAAATAAGTTCAGTTCAGCATAAATAAGTTCAGATTAGCAAAAATAAGTTCAGATCAGCAAAAATAAGTTCAGGAAAATAGGGCCTAAATCCTGTCTACCCAGAGACCCACCACCCGCCATTGCCCCCACCAATTAAACCATGCGATACTAGTAAGCTTGTAGTAGTAATATTAATTCCAAAAAAGGTGCTGACGGACAACACCAGAAAGCTGCTTCCGCGCGTCCTGCAACATGGTATTTGCTGAATCCGGGGAGACCACCCACTTGAGGTTAACCAACCGTTGATAGTGGAAGCCTGGATGGAGCGTGGAAATGTAATTTGGAAAATCAGACGACCAGAGCAGCTTACCGATGGGCTATAGAAGATAAGGGTATAATCATTGTTAAAGAGCAAGGGAAAATTTATGCTAATTCTTCGCTATAAGCTAAGTGTCTGGCAATGTACCATGATATTCGTGCAGCACGAGATCTGTGGAGCAGTATGATTATACTCGCTGATTCTACTGAAATGAATCTTATGCTTTACAACCCGGATCAGGCACCATTAAACTACTTACTAAGGATGTTCTTTCTAGGCTAAAAACTTGTAATATGTAAGGTGATTAAAATAAATAGAAGTGGTGTTAGTAAAGCCCACAATTTAGCTATTGAAGCTAGGAAGCACTATTAATATTTCTATCTTTCCAATTGCCAAAAAAAAAGGAAAAGAAAAAAAAAATTCTGCAAGTGATCAAAGTTGATTTTGCGCAATATCTTTGAACTATCATCAGATTGACAAAGCAAACCTATCTAACAGCCGAATTAGAATTACCTTTTACTAAACCAATAAATCAAATTCAGTTATACATATTATGAGTTCCACAGTGAAGTCATAAGGAGGATTTTAATAGAGGCCAAAAAAAAAAAAAAGCAAAAATTTGAAAACTGACAATTGGATTAGCAACATTAAAAGCACACTTGAACTCTAGCATGGCATATAGGGAGTTAGAAGAGTGATATCCTGTGTCAAATGAAATCAATGAACCATAAAGTCCATGCAGACAGGAGCTGCGAAGTCAAAGGTATTCCTGCCCATGGGAACTCCAGAGTTGCACCCATTTTGGTCTCAGGCAATACTCCAGCAACACCAGCAACTAAATGCCTACACCACAAAAAGAAAGGCAGGCCAACAAGCATTGCATGATTTGCATCCCTAGCTTGTTCAATATCCAACTGGGTTCCATGTATATATAAATTTTAACTTAGAAAAATAAAAGGAAAAACAAAAACATCGTCTATAAGAAACACACTACTGCCAAGTTTTGAACAAGTAACAAGATTTAAATAGTGAGCATAGGTGACCTATTTTAATTTTATTTAGGCTCAAGATAAAAGTCAGTAAGTTGAAAATTTTCACCTCATAACAAAAAATGCTCTAAGAAAACAAAACAGCTGAGGCTTTGTCATGCTTTACCACATGTGGGACACCTTCTGACAGGATTTCTGGTGGCATCCTGTCACCGATCATCTTTTGACCATCACAGGCTTGTAGAATCCTTCTTAGACAGATCTTACAAAGTAGTTGTTCCATCTCATGGATAGTATTCACGCAAGGCAACAGCTAATAAAATGTAGTACCTGCTCGACATAAATGGAATATGAAGTGTTCGGTAAACCAAGCCACAATAACAGATTAAAGTACAAGAGTTACTGAAGCTCAGGTACGGTTTGAATACACAAAAAGCATGCAACAGGGGAAATCATATAGGGCACTATGAACCATAGTGACAAAAAAGCTGAACTAGATCCTAACTTATAGTGTCGGTGAGCTTAAAAAAATCTCATAAAGAAGTAACAATCAAAACAGCAGATGTAAAGTTCAAGCTCCAATGACATAAGCAAGGAAAATAGAGAGGAATTAACCAGCGCATCACTATAACATCAGACCGAGCCTTTTACTACTAAACTACAATAACTATTTACACAAAACTATTTTCCAAAGAATGGCAAATTTCTACCCCACTTAACCCTTTGCTGGAGATTGAATGAAATAGCAGAAGAATAAAGCAATATAGCAGAA
The DNA here is from genome assembly GCA_016808085.1 of Suaeda aralocaspica. NCBI lineage: Eukaryota > Viridiplantae > Streptophyta > Magnoliopsida > Caryophyllales > Amaranthaceae > Suaeda > Suaeda aralocaspica. Next base: position 179,131 of record PYUH01000239.1, on the reverse strand, counting down.
ATGGATATGTTGCATTAATGACCAAGGCAATCACAAATACAGCTAACCTTCTGGTCTAGAAGAAGGAACTCTCCAAATTCTATTCTCAATTACAAGCAACTGAGTGATTTTTCCATTACATTCCTCCCCCTTATATTGACTCTCTCTCAACATAAGCCTAACGTAATTCTCTTGGGATAAGTGCCTGTAAAGACCCATCTAACAGACTACCCCAAAATTGAGCATTTACTCTTGAGCAGTGGTTTCCTCCTTGTTTATCCTACGCACATAGGTGATCTTACAGGAGGTGTGTGATTTCCTTTCATTCTTCTCAAATTGTCATATGAACCAAGCCTCACCACCAACATCAATCACTGATTCACCGGCATCAACCACACGGTCCACAGTTCCACACTACAATCTCCCAAATACTAGCCCCACCCAAAAACACATCCTCCATACCACTGCCTTCTCCTTCATTGTAGTTCATCGTGCTTATTGGGTAATGATATAGTGAGACTACTATGACTAGGAAAATGTTCTTCAGCCAAAACATCCATCATACATGAGCTGAACATTATATAGCTAAAACACGTATCTTAATTAAAAAATTTCGAACTTTGGAATGTTATTTTAATTTGTAACAAACTACCATAGCTAAAACAAATATCTTAGGGTCCGTTTGGTAGGGCGTAAAACATTTTCAATGTAAAATGATTTTCATTGAAAATAGTTTTCCATAGAAAACAATTTTCATGGAAACAATTTTCCATTGTTTGGTTGCATGTAAAAAAAGTGATGAAAATAGAGAAAATGAATGGGGTGAAAGGAGGTAGTGAGGAAAGAGTGTATAAGGGGATGGGAGGAAAATTGTTTTCATTTCATTTTGGAAGGAAAATGGTTTTCCTTCATTATAAAGAAAGATTTACTCCCATGGAAGATGATTTTATATTCCTTTGTGTACCAAACAATGTAAAACTGAGAAATGGAGGAAAACACTTTTCATGGAAAATGTTTTACGCTCTACCAAACGGAGCCTTAATGTTATCTAAATGCTATCTTAATTCCATAGCTAAAACAAATAAGAGGTATCTTAATTTGTCACAAATTTTCATACTACCCCGGTCCCCCACCCTCAATTAGCTGCCATAACATTTCGGCATTGACATTACTTTTGAAGGCAGAAGTCTGAAAGTGGTAAAAGCAGTATTTTTCAATTGGGAAGTAGCAATATTACGTACGAAGTAATTTTAATTGTGAAAATGAAAAAACAAAAAAATGAGGTTGTTGACAGATCATAGATGAGTCTATAATTAGCAAGTGATGCTCATGGAAAGAAACGAAAATTACACTTTTGCTTTGGTCATACTTGGAAATCCATTTGGTAAGATAGTTTACAAAAGATTCCTAGAGAAGCAAACACAACAAGGAGCATGGCAAGAAAGATACAGCCTACGGCTAACTGCTTTACCCTACAACACAAAGAACAGAGCTGTCGCAAAAAGAATATGGTGAAGTAGTGAACTACTGAACTCTTAGACTCATTGTTAAATTTCCTATACAAGGGATGAGGAGAAAGTTTCTCTAGAAGGAAACCCTATAGGTAACAAAACCCAAACAAGTCTAACTAATGAGTATCAAAAAATGTATTGCACAAATCCAAACACTAAAAGAACTAAGCAGCGTTTCAATAATAATAACGGAAGTTCAACAATTTAAACAGCAACATAACTTCCAGCCGCATGAGCAAGGAAGATAAAAAGGAAGTGAGCACAGCACCATAGTGACAAACTTCAAACCGAGTCTTTAATTAGAGTAGCTGTTTTGACAAACTATTTACAGGAATGACTAAATCAAATTATAATTCCCAATAGAGCCAATTGTATCTTCTCTCCCATATCCCACTTAATCCTTCTTGGCATATAGCACATTAAAGGGTCAAATAAACCGTGCACCACCATCAGCACAAAACACAGATACATGGCCAGTAAATGAGTAAACCACACTAATACCTCCCAAACACTAGCCCCACTCAATTAACAAATCCACATATCAGTGCCTTCTCCTATATTGTAAATAGTCACGTTTAGTGGGTAATGAGACAGTGAGACTATTACTACTGCTACTATGATTATGCATACATTCCTCAGTCAAATCTCCCACCATATATGAGCTAAGCAATATATCATCTTAATAAAAAAAAAAATCAGTTTTGAAATGTAACAGTCCGGAGCATCCTATCACAATCACCCCAAGTAGCTGCCGATATCATCTTCATCAAAAAATTTAACTTTAAAATGTAACAGTCCAGACCATACTATCACAGGATTCACAGTCACTCCTAAATAGGGGCTCTAATGTTTCACCATTGACATCTATGCATTGTTTGGATAAAGGAAATGGAGGGGAAGGGAATTGTAGGGGGGCAAACTCGCTTGTTTGAATAATTGGTTGGGGGAAGGAAGAGGAAGGATCCATTTCCATACCTCCTTTAATTAACACAATCCTTCCAAAATTGGAGAGATTTGGAGGGAAAATGCAGCCCCTTTTCTCCCTCCCTTTCTTTCTCCTCCCCTTCCTTTCCCTTTTAGAATTTATCCAAAATTGAAGAGATTCAGAAGAGAGAAAATGCAGCACCTTTTTTTCCCTCCCTAGAATTTATCCAAACATAATGTTAATATGATTCATACAAGGATTAAAGATGGTGGCATTGATCAATAGCAGTTAGAGTTTACCATGTATTATTATATGTGGGATTGATTAAACAAAGCAATGAAGTTGTTGTTGATGGATCATAGATGAGAGTATAGTTATGCGCTGGTGCTCAAGGAGGGTGGGATAAAGGTGAGAGATTAAATGTAGGTATTATGAGAATTGCATTTTTATGCAGGTCATATTTAACTTTTTGCTACAATAGCTAATATAGTACAAGGTAAAATAGCTACTCCCTGCGTTCCCATTTATTTAATACATTTTGACTTGCGCATATGCTAATGCACTTGTTTGACCTTAAATGTTTTTTGTTGTGTATATGTAAAAATTATAATAATTGGATATTAATAACGTACTCATTAAAACGAATCAAACAACTCCCCATATAACTATATTATGTTTTATATATTCAAATTAATTTTAAAGTATGAATAGTGTCAAGATTCCAAACGTATCAAACATTTAGTAATGGAGGGAGTAGTTCTTAACAAAACTCCTTCAAACCTAAGGTGCATAGCAAGAAAACTAAATTTAATCAAGTGGTGACAGAGCTGTCGCCAAAGGACCATGGTGAACTCATGGTTGAATTACCTCAAAGGGATGGGCAGAGAGTTTCTCCGGAAGGAAATCATATAGGTACTAGAACCCAAACAAACCATCAACTTATGAGCACAAAAATCTAAATGCGTCTAGGATTCTAGACACTAAACAAACAAAGCACTAAAGCAGCATTTCAATAATGATCAAGAGGGAAAAAAAATAGCAGCTTTTCAGTAATAGATCAAAAGGAAAGAATATACAACAAAATGAAATACTACCTCCGTTAATTTTTAGTTGCAACACTTTCTATTTTGGGATGTTATCAAATAATTGCAACACTTACTTTTTTTCTATTTTTGGTAAGTTTTTTCCTTTGAAATCCCAAAAACACCCCCAATTTAAACATTCTACTCTAAATTTAACTCTAACACCCAAAATCATTAATCAATTAAGTTTATAATCCTATACTAATAAACCACCACCATCACCACTCTTTCTCTTTCTCTCTCCTCTCCAACCACCCAATGAAACCTCCACCACCCCTTTTGTTTCTCTCTCTTTACCCACCAAACCCACCATCACCTCTAAATCCTCCCTCACCTCCGAATCCTCCATCATCATATATACGCACCATCATCATCTTCGTCTTCGACCACCACCAACACCACCACTATCCCCCCTTCAAAGCAGCCCCTTTCAAACCTCCAACGTTAACACCGCGAAAGCCTCCGCCTCCACCTCCTCTACCGCCACCACGAGATTGAGCCTCTTTGACGGTGATTAAACGGCCGTAGCTCCTGACGAAGACCCCACCATAGATCTACGAAGACCCCTTTCGAACCCCAAAAGCCCAATCGTTATTCCAACCCCAAAACCCCACTCCACCGCCATAAGCCCATAATACCTTCGAACACCACCAACAATTTCCGAAAGCCACTCTAACACCCTCCTTTTTAGGTTTTTGGTTTTAGATCGAACCACCTTAGTCGAGATCGAATATGGGTTTGTGGTTTTTAGATCCTCTTAGTGTTGGTTTTGGTGTGGTTTTCAGTGGTTTTGGTGTTGTTTCTGTAGTGATGGTAGTTTTGGTTTCGGTGGTTTTGGTGAGGTGGTTTTTAGTGGAAGTGGATTTGGTTTGGTGGTTTCGGTGGATGTGGTGGCATGTCAGTGGTTTTGGTTTTGGTGTTTGTGGTGGCGTGTCAATGGTGGGGGTGGTTGTTGTGGTGTTGCCAGTAATGGTTGTGGTGTTGATTATCTATTCTCTTCTCTCCTAATTACTACCTTACTTTTCTAATTTTGTCATTAGGAAATTTTGTCTAGGACTTTGTGCAACACTAAGTGTTGCAACTAAAAGTTAACGGAGGTAGTAATATTAGTTGTAATCCACTCATAAGTCATAGAGCAATTAAGTGGAAACAAATTTCACATGATTTAAATTAAGTATTGAATATAAATGAAAAGTTCACTCTAAAGCAAAACTGAAGTAAAGAGCTATGTTATAGACTTATACACTGATATGATGCTATCATGAAACAAAGTCAAACAGATAAATAATACTTTTCCCCAAAAGCATGATACACTCAAAGATGTGAATTCCGTAAGTGAATAAACAGCAGAATTGATCAAAACAGGTAGAACAACCAAACAAAAGACAGTGTTTGAAGTTTTTACAAAAGTTTGAACGTTGCAACACCAAGGACAGTTTAAATAAACTACAATCCAGTTCACAGCTTTGCTTGCGCATACAGAAATCCTATAGGCAATAAAGCAAGAACAAAACTAACTTATGAGCACAAAAACTAAATTGACAATGTTACACACACAAAAAAAATCTAAGCAGCATATCAATAAAAATCAAGTCGAAATGAACACATATGGGGGTGAAATTTATACCAGCGTACTCCACTGATCACGCAACAGGAACACAGTAGCTCAATCAATTCATGCGCCCCATCATTTTCCTTGACTTCTTTACAAAACTCAAGTTATGCTTCCTGAGGGTTTTCCTTTTCAAGGCTGTTTTCTCAGGCAATGTGAGTCTCTTCTTCCCCTTCTTCTTGACAACCTTAGGCTTCTCCAAAAACCGAGGATCAACCTTATAATCCTTAGCCTCGATTTCAACTCCATTACGGATAGCTTCATTAAAAAGAGACTTACCCTTTACAGGCCGACCATGGGCATACATCTTCCTAATCAACAACTCATAAGTCTTAACCCCTGGTTTACACCCATCCGCTTTCATCTTTGCAAACACATTCATAGCATGCTCAACCCTCTCAATCCCACAAAGAATCTTCAAAAACCCGTAATACGCCTTCTTATCAAGAGCATCACCAAAACCCGAAGATTTCATCCTATCAATCATCTCATCCCCCTCCTCAACCCTGGCAGCCTGGTACAAACTCTTAATCAACACAACAAACGTCTTAGCATCAGGCGAACACCCCCACTCCCCCATCCTATAAAACAAATTAACCGCCTCCTCGGTCTTCCTAATCTTACACAAATTCTCCACCAACACATTAAAAGTCTCAGTATTCCGCGGCACACCAGCAGCATCCATATCAACCAACACATCATCCGCCTCAGACTGAAGCCGAAACGGATCCTTCAACCTACAAAGCTTACAAACACAATCAAGAATCGAGTTATAAGCCACAGTCCCAATCTCGAACCCGCCTCGATACATCTCCCTAGCTAACCTCCTAGCTTCCTCAAGCTTACCATCAACACACCACCCTTTAATCAACAAATCACAAACGTACTCATTAGGGAAATACTCATTAGCAAAACTCTTAGCCATCTTCTCTGCGTAATTGGCGTACCCGTGCTCACAAAGCTTCTCTAAAACAAACACAAACTTCTGCCTATCTTTAACAATGCCATATTCTTCTTCCATTTTCTCGAAGAAGGATACGGCCTGCGTCGCTCGACCGGCTCGTATAAGCCGGTCAATCGACGCAGAAAAGGTTTTCAACCCGATCACACTTTTACCATTTAGTAATATATCATTAATAATCTTGAAATCCTTTCTTCGGCCGAAGTAGTCGACAAAAGATGAGATAATTTCGTCGGTGAGTGGGATTTTGGTGGAAACCCATGTGAAGAAGTCGTAGGAGGTTCGGCCTACAGTGGGCGAATTGTTGAGGGTGGTGAGGATTAATGATGGGGTTAGGGTAACGTGGGAGAAGGAGAGGTCAAGGCGTTGAGGGAGGGAGAGGGTGGTTGGGTCAGTTGGGGTTTGGAGTTCGGAGGAGAGAGAAAGGGCAATTTGGTCATTTGATGTGGTGGAGGAGAAGGGTCTGAGGAGGAGGAAGGAGGTGAGGGATGGAATGGACGGTGGATATTTGAAGTTATGGTGGTGGGGGTATATGGGAGATGGAATGGACGGTGGAGATGTGAGGTGGTGGTGGTGGTGGAATAGACGGCGGAGATGAGGGGTGATTCGCATGGTTTTTGTGTGAGTGAGTGGGGGAAAGTGTGAAGTAAAGGAGAAATTGTAAAACCTAGAAAGTAGAAATTGGAGACCAGGGTATTAGCAAGAAGGAAGAAATGGTCGTTGAATTAATGTGATTTGGTGTCCCATGTGGGATTGGGATAACTGGCCAACAGCCTAATACGAGGGATGTCTACGAAAGCTTAGTGCTACGTGAATTTGACAATTGAGATTGGGAATAACATTGGATGATGTTTGTTATTACCCACGTGTATGCTCGAACACGTAATAAAACAAAAAATTGACTCACTTTAGTGTTTAATACGTCACGAAAAATATAGTCATATGAGATATTGTTTGGTTCGTCACCATGTATATTTTCCAAAAGTATAATTTTTATAATTGTTTAGCAAACCAAACTCGAGATATTAATTTTATAGTTGCATTTTGTGATATGAAAAAATGTGAATGTAGCAACTAAATAAAGACGGAAGGAGTACTTCTATATAAACCATGCATGTTGGGAAAGAATACTTACAGTAATATGGAGCGTTGATCTAAACCAAGTACGTCTTCTATGTGTATGCTCTAGAAATGATGAGAAATATCACAAAGACAACAATATAGATGATCCCAGATCAACTTCCCCAGAAAACTGAACTCTCATAATGCTCAAATTACACCCCTTTGTCTCTCAATAACAATTAGCCTAAATGCTTACAAAAGAGAGAATATAAAAACCTTAATGTGGTTATGAGGTTTATGCGAGATTGAGACTTAGAGAGCACTTTTGCAAATCGTGATTTTCAGTTTTTTTTTTGTGCAAAAGTTGTATTGGTTGTTGCTGACACATCTCCTTAAATAAGCCTTTGGCTAGTATGTCATGTAATATTGCAAGAGAATACTTTCCTTGGAATTATAGAAATAATCCTGGGAAATTATTCTCATTGATTTTATTTGAAATCAAATAAAATCAGCACAATATTATATAACATACTTGTCATACTTAAGAATATTTGCCTTGCATACTAATCCAAGCATCCGTGTTATTTTTGAAAAACAATTTTACGCGGAAAGAAACTTTCCTTAAATACGGATGTGTGAAATAAACTCTAGGGGACTGGTTCAGCACTGTTCCCAGACTGTTCCAGTCAGCCAAGTTTGCTTATAATTATGTATGCCAAGTAACTTAAGTTCCTTGTCATTCATAATTAGTGCATCTCTGTAATCTCAATCTTTATATTGCATATGTAAACCTTCATACCACTTACATTGCATCTAAAACCTAAGAGTTAGACTCTATGAGCTTGATCTTCATGCAAACTTCAAGATTTGGCTTCTCGAGCTCTATCTTGTCATCATTGAACTTGTTTCTTTAGTACCTGCACATGTAAATAGAAACTTGCATACAATATAATAGTTCAATGTGGTCTGTCATCATTCAAAACAAATGCTAGTAACTCAACAAATTCCCCCTTTTTGATGATGACAAACTATGAAGTTCCCCCTACAAATAGTATCATTTAACATTTGGAACTTTTCAAAGATTTTGAATTATTTAGAATTCAATGAACCGGTCTCATATTGTTCCTGCAGATTAAGCATCATTTACAAGTAAACCAGGTCACAACTAACTAACAACAATTTAAGAAAGAGTTTGCTAAGTACCCAGGGCAAATACTAATTAGACACACAGCTCTTAGACTTAAACATGTATTCGCAATAAGAACATCAGTAAGTTCATCAGACTTGTTGTCAAGCAAACAAGCCGTTGGGATGATAAGAAGTAAAATGGTTTGAATACATTTCCTTTCAGACCTTATAGGTCTGTCACCACTAGCAAGTTTATCAATATTGCTTCTAGTTGCTGCAACACACACAGGTTAGTAATATTCATTTAACCTGCTTCCCCCTGAATTAGGTAGAAGAGATCAGAACTTCACCCTATATCCCCCTTTGGCATCATAAAAACAGTCAAAGCATAAAAGCAGTGAAAACAATAAATAAACACAATCAGTAGTAAAACTACTAATCATATAAAGTCTTAGCTAAATAGGTATTTCAAACAACATTCTAGGGATGCTGATTCTACCAATTGTTCCTGCGAAAGTGCCAAACCTACATGTCCTGAAAGTTATTACAAACCAGTAGTAAACCAAATTACAGAATGTTTTTTTTAAGGGAAGGGGGAAACCAGAATAAGAATTCAATAAAGGAGGGGGTTAGCAGCAATAGGATAAAATAAGAGGAAAGCAAATAGATCAATCAGCTCCAAAGTCTTGTTCAGTCTCATCATCTTCTTCTTCTTCTGAAGCACTGGCAGCATTCTCTTCATCATCCTCTTCCTCATCCTTCTCAGATTCAAGTTCAACATCCTCATCATTAGCATCACCTGCAGCTTCTGATGTATCGTCCTTGTCTTCATGATCCTCTCCACCAAGTATTCTTGCTTTGTCAAGACGAACCTTAATTCATCTGTAGGATTCCTGAAGTGCAGCACATAGTGTAGTGACCCCATTTACCATATTTTGCATTAGTTGATTCTGATCACTCAGCTACTTAACCAAGGCATAGGTTGCCTGAACTGTTTTTGTACTGGTCTCAGCAAGACCAGCATCACTTTTCCCCTCATCCTTCATTTTTAAAACACCTCCTTCATATGTCATGCCTTTCTGACCTATTATCTGATTTGTGAGATGTGACATGGTGCCATAATCTCCCACCATCGGTATCTTCCAGTGCCCAAATACTAAGGTCAGCCATCCTCCATATGGCATAGCATGATTAGCTTTCTCCACAAAGCAGATCATATGTCCTAACATCATAGCAAGGAGGTTGACAGGAATGTGTTCAATGAGGCAGTAAATGAGAACACTATCCATCAACCGTACACTCATACGGCCTTGTGCTTTAGGACACACAATCTTTGAGGCTATAGTGTGGAATATCCTCATGATTGGTTCCTTTAATTGGCCAATGGTGTACCCTTGCTTGTTTTCAGGTGGACTGGTAAAGAGTTTGGTCTTGAACTGTTCTGTTGTGACTTCCTTTACAGAAGGCCAATTTTCTCTGGTGTAAACATCAAGTCCCTTTGTAGGAACTTTGAGAATCTCAGCCAATTTCTTTTCAGACAAATTTATGGAAGTATCTATAACAAAGGAGAAATAGGATCCATCATCTTTAGTATGCAGGTGTGAGTAAAATTCTTCAACTAGGGGCATGAACACATCTAAATCTTTTGCAAACAACACAGACCATTTCTGAAAATCTAAGGCCTCCTTAACCTCAATCAAGAACTTTGTGCAACCCAACTTTTTGCAACAGAAAATCCTACCATAATTTGTCTAGCTTTCAGATTATATAGAGATTTAGGAGTGGTAGACTTACTTTTCTTAGATTTCATGCTTGAAGAGATCGCAACATCAGATTGCTTTCTCTTTTTCCCTGTTGTGGTTTGGTCTGGTTGTGCTTCCTTCATGATAGCCTTCCCTTGGACGCTTCTACAGCCTTTCTAGCAACCGTTTTCACACGAGTACCCTTGCTTACTATTTTCTTTGTGTTCTCTTTCTCAGTGGTTAACTCAACTTCCTCTTCTACTTTAGTAACTTCCTTGCTCTTTGATTTCTCGATTGGTTAGGGAGTGGTTTTAGGTGTGGGTGATTTAGATTTTGTGGTTGGTGGTTTAGTAGCCTTTTTCTCCACTTTCTTAACTGTTTTTTATAAAGGTTTCTTAGTGCTGACTTTCTTTTCCTTCACTTCTTCAGTAATAACATCCTCCATTTGTTTAATTTCCCTTTCTTCTGATTTAACTTCTTCCTCCTCAACTTCTTCTTCATCCGTCTTGGATTCGGATTTAGATTCCTTCTCATGTTCAGATTCTTCAACAATCTCTGGTTCTTTTGATTTTGATGTCTCTATTGGTACAGAAGTTGATTCTTTGGATTTGGTGTGGGTGGCTTTTTGGCAGTGGCTGATTTTGTGGATGTAGGAGTGGAAGATTTGGCGGTTTTGGCGGTTTGGTGTAACCACCTTTGTGGTGGATTTTGGTGTAGGCGGTCTTACAGTAAGGGCTTTTGAAGTTGCAGCCTTGGTGTTCTTTCTAATCAATGACACTTCTTCCTCTTCGTTCACATCTTCCTCCTCCATCACATTTTCTATCACAGACTCAATGACCTTTTCAACCATCTTCTTTGTTTTCTTCGTTTCAATTTCAGGAGATTCACTAACTTCTTTCTCAACCAATCATGTGCTTCTTCTTTTCGACATGATGAGACTGAATATTTCCTCTGTTTTGAGCACAAAAAGAAACGCTTTGAACAATGTGAGAGAAAGTAAGAAGAAGAATTTAGATGAATTAGGTTTTTGTGTGAGAAGAAAAGTAGTCGAGAGAATATATAGAAGTTAAAGAAAATAAGAAAATGAAATGAAGAAGGAAAGTATAATCAGAAGCATATATTTGTAAGAGATTTGAATCAAAATGGTTATCTTCTGAATATTTGAAAGATATTTGTCCGTTCAACAAAAAAGACAGTTGCATAAATACAACCGTCATTATATTTATTTCCAAAAATTTGAATTTTTGAAAATAAACTGACGGACTAAAAACAACCGCCTCATGGATCTGGTTCCCTAATGGTTTGCAACTGGTCTATCCCAACTTACCTTTTACAAGATTTTGCTAAGACACTTGAGTACTAAATTGATCAGCTCAGCATCGCATAAGAACTTTGTGAGACCTAAAAAGCATAAAGAAAAACAAAAAATATGTACATATTGACATCATTTGACTAGCCAAAGGGACAGGTCAAGACTTAAGAGCTCATTGTCTAATTTTAATCATACCCAACAAGGTACGAAGCTTGATGAACATTTCTCTGCTCAAAGGTTTTGTAAAGATGTCAGCTAGTTGATCTTCTGACCTGCAAAACTCCAATTCTACATTACCTTTTTTCAACATTGTCCCTTAGAAAATGATGTCTAATCTCAATATGCTTGGTTTTAGGATGTTGAACAGGATTTTTCGAAATATTGATTGCACTTGTGTTATCACATAAGATGGGAACACTTCTGAAACATATCCCAAAATCCTTTAGTTGTGACTTTATCCACAAGAGCTGAGCACAACATAAAGCTGCTGCTATATACTCAGACTCTGCTGTGGATAAGGCCACAGAATTTTGTTTCTTAGATCCCCATGAGATAAGACAGGAACCTAAGAACCGAGCCATTCTAGAAGTACTCTTCCTGTCCACAATAAAACCAGCAAAGTTAGCATCTGTGTATCCTATAAGATTCATACTACTACCTTTTGGATACCACAAACACAAATCATCAGTATCATTAAGATACCTTAAAATTCTCTTAACAACCTTTAGGTGAGATTCTTTAGGGTTGCTTTGAAATCTTGCACACAACCCTACTAAAAACACTATATCTGGGCTACTAGTTGTTAAGTAGAGAAATGAGCCAACCATACCTCTACACAACTTACCCTCAACACCCTTTCCCTTCTCATTAAGGCTCAATTTTGTAGAAGTTAGAATAGGTGTTTCATAGGATTTTCTGTCTTGCAAGCCATATCTTTTCAGCAACTCCTTGAGGTACTTCTGCTAATGAAACATAATTCCATCTTTGGTTTGCTGAATTTGAAGTCCTAGAAAGAATCCAAGTTCTCCCATCATACTCATTTCAAATTCACTTTTCATCAAATCTGCAAACTCATTACACAAATCAAGATTAGTAGCTCCAAATAAAATATCATCTACATATATCTAGACCACTAGCAGAACAGTTCCCTTTTCCTTCAAGAATAGTGTCTTGTCAAATGAACCTCTCTTATATCCATTTTCTTAAAGAAAATTGGACAGCCTCTCATACCATGCTCTGAGAGCTTGTTTGAGACCATAAAGGGCTTTGTCAAGTTTAAAAACATGGTTTGGCAAGTCACTATCCTCAAATCCAGGGGGTTGTTCCACATACACATCTTCTTTCAAATAACCATTAAGAAAGGATGTCTTAACATCCATTTGAAAGTATTTGAAGTTCATATGAGCTGCAAAAGCAATTATAATCCTGATTACCTCAAGCCTAGCGACTGGAGCTAAGGTTTCATCATAATCAGTTCTTCATGTTGATTGAAACCTTGGACCGCTAGTTTGGCTTTGTTCCTGACTATAATACCTGCATCATCTAGTTTGTTTCTGAACACCCATTTAGTTCCAATAACATACATGTTTTCCATCCTGGGTTCAAGATGCCATACTTGATTTCTCTCAAACTAATTGAGTTCATCTTGCATGGCCAGAACCCAATCTGGATCCATTAAAGCAATCTTACATTTGAAAGAAAAGAGTAGAAAGCACAAAAGTTTTGTAGAGTAGAATTCCTTGTTTGCACCCCTTTGTTAATATTACTAATGATAAGATCAGAGGGATAAGCAGACTTGTACTTGAAGGATATGTTCATATCAAGATTTGCATTGGTGCCTTCTAATGTTGAACTGGTTCCTGTACTGGTTCCCCCTGTTTCATTGTTATTTTGAACAGACGAACCTAGTTCCATAGTGGTCTCAGCTACATTGCATTCATGTGGTTGAGCCTCTGAATCACTAAATTCTCCTCTTACTTCATGAGATTCTTGAGTTTGTGCTTGACCAGACTCTTCCTCTCTAGGAGAGTTGAGTGGTGAGTCTGGTTCAGCACCTTCTGCTTCTTTAGCTCCTGTAAAGTTTAGCATACCAATTTCGAATTCATCATCATCAACCTGCACATGCTTGCTAAACATATTAGTTTCATCAAATAGAACATGGATACTCTTTTCAACACACAAGGTTCTTTTGTTGAAGACTTTGTATGCCTTGCTGTGTGAAGAGTATCCAACGAAAACAGCCTCATCACTTCTGGGATCAAATTTGTCCAAACTTGATTTACCATTATTGTGTACAAAGCATTTGCACCCAAAAACGCATAAGTGTGCAATGTTTGGTTTTCTTCCCCTACAAAGCTCATAAGGTGTTTTCTTTAGTAAAGGTCTCAACATTACCCTATTTAAAATATAGAAAGTAGTACTCATAGCTTCAGTCCAGAAGTTTCGAGGTAGACCACTCTCTAAAAGCATTGTTCTTGCCATTTCTTCTAGAGTGCGGTTTGTCCTTTCAACCACTCCATTTTTTTGTGGAGTTCTGGGGGCTAGGAAATTGTGAGATACACCATGATCATTACAGTAGGTAATGAAGCTGACGTTGTCAAATTCAGAACCATGATCAGACCGGATAGAGACTAGTTGATGATTAATCTTGTTTTGGACCTATTTGATCAAGATTTCAAATTCTTCAAATGTTTCATTTTTAAACTTTAGAAATATTGTCCAAGTATAACGAGAGTAATCAACAACTAACACAAACACATAGCTATGACCATTTTGACCTTGTACACGCATGGGTCCACACAAATCCATGTGCACCATTTCGAAGGGTCTAGTAGTGCTTACAAACTTCTTTGGCTGAAAAGAGGACTTGATATGCTTACATTTTGCACATTCATGACAAATATATTCTACAACAAACTTAATGTTAGGTAAACCTGTAACTAAGTCTTGAGATCGCAGTTTATTCAGCAAGGAAAAACTTACATGTCCAAGTCTCTTGTGCCACAGCCACTGATCATCCTCCATAACATTAAGACAAGTGGCACTGGTCTTAGGAATCTGACTCAAAAATGTTATGTAAACATTATTGTGGCGGAACCCCTTACAGACCAGTTCCCTTGTTTCAGTGTTGATTATGTGGCAAAGATTTGTTTCAAATTCAACATGGTTTCCTTTGTCACATAGTTGAGATATGCTCAAGAAGTTATGTTTCGAACCTTCACCAATATATACATTATCAATTGCTTGAGAAAGCGTCTTACCAACCTTACCTATACCTTTGATCAAACCTTTACTATTATCTCTAAAGGTGACACTTCCTCCTTCATAGGATACGAGTGAAAGAATTTGACTTTTATCTCCAGACATGTGTCTTGAGCAACCACTGTCCAAATACCAGAACGGTTTTCCTTTCACTCTAACCTGCACAAACAAATGAAGGTTTAGTTGTAGGAAACCAGATTTTCTTGGGTTCCTTGTTAATGGGAACTGGTTTGATACTGTCCTTTCTAACCCAGATTTGTTTTACATTGCCTTTCTTGTTTTCTCATGTTTTCCATTTTTAGACAAATTATGTGTGTGACTCTAATGATTATGAGTTCTTTGAACATGAGACTGATTTTTCTTATTATGTTTTTGCTTGGTCCAAAAAGTTTCAATAACATGTCCATTCTTACCAAAGTAGGTGCATACATGCATGTCTTTTGCAAAAACATACTTACTTCTCTTGAATTCAGAAATCCAAGTCTCATCTCTCCCCAACTACTTCCAGAATACCCTAATCGAAACCCCATAGAGTTACCAGGTTATGAGGTCAGTATGTTTAGAGTACTTTGAGCATCGAGCAACCTGTTCATTTGTCTTAGGCAATCACTCAAATCCTGTTCCTTGATTTCAAGTTTCTTAAGCTGAGCTTCATTATGTTCAGCAGCAATGGCAAGATCCAACTTTGCCCTATGAAGCTCATCCTTAAGTTTTGAAATCAATTCAGGATCTGGTTCAGAAGTGGTCTGAGTATTCTTATCTTTCCTTAGTTGAGATATTTCAGCTTGAAGATCATAGGTTTTAGTTTCATATTCTAAGTGTAAGAATTCAATATCAACACCTTGATTGTCCGAAACAACTTTAGGGTTGATATCTTTTCTTAACTCAGATATTTCAGCTTGTAAATCACAAATCTTACCCTCATATTCCAAACATAAGTTATTGACATCAATACTAGAACTACTTGTGCTAGCAAGAGAAGTTTTCAAATTCACATGCTCTTTAAACAATTCTTCCACATCATCAACCATATAATTATATGCTAGCATCAAGTCAGATTGTTCTAGAATAAGTGATTTTGTTTAAGTACTTCAAAATTTATGTCTTCAACTTCTGCCTCCTTAAACTTACTAAAAATTCTTTCATTATTTTGATAAAAATCTGCTTTTGAAAAAACTGATTGAGGTTTTAGCATCTCAAGTTCCATATTCTTCTGATCCAGACTTATTTCAAGAACTGAAATTTTTTGTTTCAGTTCTGTACAAATAAGTTCAAGCTCAGTAGAACGGCATTCACTAAGATCTAGATTTCGAGTTACTTCTCTTAGTTTCTTTTTGTTAGCCTTATAAGCAGCATTGCCTTGAAAATTTTGTTCTATAGCAGCATCCATAAAATTTAGTAGCTCATATCTATCACAATATCTCATTTGATCTTGCATATCAGAAATAGTTACTTGTTCTTCATCAGAAGAGCTGCTTCCAGCCATGAGACACATGTGTCCCTTCTTTCTTGAACTGGTCTGCCTTTGGTCTACTTCTCCCAAAAGTGCAGTCGCACAAACTAGGGCTTCATCCTCCCCACTTTCACCACCTGAGTCAGAATCTCCCCAGGCAGCAAGCATGGCTCTCTTTGTCATCTTTTTCTCCATTTGTCCTCCCTTGTCAGTTTTCCATGCCGGACAATCCTTGATCATATGTCCAGTTTCACCACATTTGAAGCAATCGGTGATGGTACTAGTCTTCTTCATGTTGCCTTTGTTCTTCCAAGATTTTCCCTTATATTGAGATCTGAGGCTTTTTTCAAACCTTCTTGCCATGAGGCCTATTTCATCCAGATCTTCTTCATTTTCTTCTCCCTTCAAGGCCAGCCCTTGGCTTTTGGCTGTTCCTTCCTCCTTTGTGCTTACTAACATCTCATGAGTCATTAACGACCCAATAAGTTGTTCTACAGTCAGAGTGGTGAGATCCTTGGCTTCTTGGATTGCAGTCGCCTTAGGCAGCCATTTACCTGTCAAACTTCTCAAAACTTTCCTAACCAAATCTTCACTAGTGAAACTTTTGCCAAGAGATTTTAGTTCATTAATAATTGACATAAAATGAGTATACATATCTTTTATATTTTCATCTCGATTCATATCAAAAGCATCATATTTAGACATAAGCATATTTACCTTAGATCTCCTGACCTCACTAGTGCCTTCATAAGCTAACTCTAGAGTTTCCTATATTTCATTTGCAGTAGAACATGCTAAAATACGACTTAACTCATTATCAACAATACCCCGTTGAAGAAGTGACATAGCCTTTGCATTCTTCTCGAGTGTCTTAAGATCTGTGCTAGTGTATTCACTCTCCTTCTTCTTTGTTCCATCATCGTTGTTAGCCACCTTCTTAGGACCATTTTTTATTATCATCCAGCACTCATAGTTTTTTCAATTAAACTTGGTCAGCCTTGATCCAGAATTTCCATTCATCATCTCTTGAGTATTCATCTTTTCTTCCTTCTCTAGCTTTCACCCTTACAACATTTTGTAGGGTGGACTTGGTTGTATGTCTAGATCAGTCAAGATCAGACACCAAGTCTAGTAATCCTTTTGGGTGTAATCCGAAAGGACAGTTGATGGGATGAAGACTGATGCCTTGGGCATCAGCTTTCACCCTTACAACATTTTGTAGGGTGGATTTGTGCAATGGTGCTCGTATACATATGTTTGCTCAAATTTTCTCTTTTATTGATGAGTGACATGTTACATGCTTCGGAGTTTGCCTTGGAAGGCTATACAAAATATTTTTTCAATACATCAGCATTCCAATGATTTTTTATTTCATTGCCTGCTAAGTCCCGAAAACGGTAAGTTCCTAGTTGGAGCTGTTCATATATCTCATAAGGGCCTTCCCAGTTTGCCGAAAGCTTGCCATGTATTTTGTCCTTTTGTACGGCTGCTGCATTTCGAAGTACAAGATCTCCTACTTGGAGGGGTCAAGCATTCACTCGTCGATTATATTGTCTACTAATGCGTTGTTTGTACAAAGCCATTCTTTGCCTTGCTTTGTCCCTCACTTCGTCTAGAAGGTCAAGGGCCTCTTTCTGATTTTGCTCATTGTCAGCAAAGAAGGCTACCACTTTTAGATTGTCGGTGCTGATTTCAACCGGTAGTACAGCTTCGGATCCATAGACTAAGTTGAAGGGGGTTTGCCTAGTTGCCTCTTTCTCAATAGTCTGAAGCGCCCATAATGTGCCGGGTAGTTCGTCCAGCCACTTGGACTTTAGCTCTTCACATCTCTTCCTCAATGTCCCTAAGATCAACTTGTTGGCTGCTTTGGCTTGACCGTTGCTTTGCGGATGACAAACAGTTGAATATGCTAGTTTGATTCCGAATTGATCTGTGTAATTTCGCAATGGAAGATTATCAAATTGCTTTCCGTGGTCGAAGACAAAGACTCTTGGAATGCCAAATGGAGTGATTATGTTCTGCCAAATGAAATTTCAAACATTTGGCTCTGAAATGTTAGGAATGGCTTCGGCTTCAATCCACTTACTGAAGTAGTTGATGTCGATTATCAACCACCATTTTTGTTAGACTGCTTGTGGAAACAGTCCAAAAATATCCAACCCCCATTGCACGAAGGGCTAAGGGTTCAAAATCGGTTGGAGATCCATGCTATTTTTGAAAAACAATTTTGCGCGGAAAGAAACTTTCCTTAAATACGGATGTGTGAAGTAAACTCTAGGGGACTGGTTCAGCACTGTTCCCAGAGTATTCCAGTCAGCCAAGTTTACTTATAATTATGTATGACAAGTAACTTAAGTTCCTTGTCATTCATAATTAGTGCATCTCTGTAATCTCAATATTTATATTGCATATGTAAACCTTCATACCACTTACATTGCATCTAAGACCTAAGAGTTAGACTCTATGAGCTTGATCTTCATGCAAACTTCAAGACTTGGCTTCTCGAGCTCTATCTTGTCATCATTGAACTTGTTTCTTTAGTACCTGCAGATGTAAACAGAAACTTGCATATAATATAATTTTTCAAAGTGGTTTGTCATCATTCAAAACAAAAGCTAGGAACTCAACAAATTTATTTAGTGTTATCCTAACAACGAGAGTATGATTGACAATTACTTTCAATTAATTTTTCTTAAAAATTGATAAATACTTTAGCATTGAATAAAAGTAAAATGTTCAACTATAAAAAGGTATAAAATTCTTAAAGAAAAGAAAATATAATCATTATAAACTTAGAGATCGAGATATACCGGTATTTTTACCGAGTCGTTCGTGAGCAACTCGACTCGGCTCAAAACTTAACAAACACGAGTCGAGCAACCTCTAGCTCGTGATCGACTCGTTCGATAAATACCCCTAAGTACGTCCAATGAAACCAAACTTAAATCTTAAGTTAAAACAAATAAGTCAAAGCTTTAATACAAATTGGAACCATATGAGGCCCTTATTTAAAATATCTCAATTTCAAAATCAAAGTATAATTAAGACAACAATTCCTAATTAACTTGCACAAGAATCATGAACTCTCATTCACACCGATCCCCTGACAATGCATATGTTGAAACTTAACTTCACACCATCAAAGCTAACATGTGCGAAACGGCTCCTCAAGACCGGAAGCAAACACACATAGAAGCACAACAAAGTCAAGACCGGAAGCAAACACACATAGAAGCACGTAATCAGCAAAGCTGAGTACTATGTTACTTGGACTCTCCCATAAGTGTCTGACACCGGTACATGTCCAAGTGTTGAACATGGCAATATTTTGACGAAAATGCATGATTTTGGTTCAAAATGAAGTGTCTGAGTGTCATACCAATATCCAAGGATAGCATGTCCGACATCGGTACTTTGAGGTGAAATGAAGACTCCCATTAACATAGGCTGAGTACATACAAGTTACAACATTCTAGTTCTGACCGGAATAAATTAATAATATAAAAAGAAAGTATGGAAGGAAATCATTAATCCATCAAAAACTATATTCAATACTCCAACTAAAACAATATAATCATACTAAGCATTTCCAAGTACTCGATTCCTATTATTCATTAGTTTAATTTGGAGTAAGCAATAGACAAGGTTGTCCAATCCACCAAACCAATTCGGTCAAAATGATCGTTTGAAATAAAAGATAGCTCACTGTAAGAATGGGCGCGACTCCATTCTCACAAACTTAGTCTAGGATTCCGACTCCATTCTCACAAACTTAGTCTAGGATTCCATCTAACTTCCTTTATAAAAATAAGGTATAAAAACCAAAGAAAGAGGACAAGTTGATCAAACAAGCCTCGTAAGCCCACGGGCTACCACCGTGTACCTCAACCCCTTATTATCAATACTATAGAAGTGCACTCTTCCAAAGTTTTAATTTATTGCTCATCCATCTTTCACTTTAAGTGTGTTACAAGTTTAATTAATAGTCGACACATTTAATCAAACCACACACAAATCACTTAAACCAAATAATATACCCTCTTCTAACATTACTTTAGAACAATAATGATCACATCAAAAATTGACCTTTAATTCCAATTAATCCAAAGTATATACAATATAACATAGTCAACCCACCTAGCCGTTTCGGCTTAAACACCCTTTACTCAACATACTAACAAGTCATGATTGATCAAGTAATAATTAAATGAGAATAAACTTGTGGAAGAGTCAATAAACTAATTCCAAATCAAACCACTCAAAGGATTAAGATCAACACTGAAGTTAACACAATCAGAGAGGATCTGAATGAACCGATCGAACTAATTAAACTTGTCTGCATCAATAATTCCATATAAACAATGATCCCAATAGTATATAATTCTCATATAACCATAATTATATACCAAACATGACTTATAACATAAGTACATGAATTATACTAATAAGTTTGTTTGCTTGGGTACCTAAACATGATACTACTCATAATGAAGTAGACATGCACATACCTCATACAAACGATATCTTGTGTCACTTTCAATCACTTTAAACTCTCCTAGGAAGTAATCTCCTCCTAGTACGCAAACCACAAACAATACCCATAGTTACAAATAACTTCAACAATCAACACTAATGCTCTAATAAAATTTCAACAATATATTCTCATGAAAACCAATTTAAACTCCAAGAAAACTACACATTTAGGCTCAATCTATGATTAGAAACATCATAGGCATAAAAGCCCCAAATCAATTAGTTTATAAAACATTAAAACCAAGATTTTCAATAAATAAAACCTAATTTATTAATTTATGAAAATCTGAAAAATGTAAACAATATTAATAATCTGAAATTATAATTTAAAACTCTTAAAACATAATAATATCATCAATTAATCAAGTTTTAACAACAAGAAACAAAAATCAAAAATCAAAATCAAAACCAATCAAAACTACTTATATATAAACTAAGCAACCAACAAAGGAAAGAGGGAGGAGGGGGTGGCCGGAGATGGTCGGTCGGCAGGCAGTACAGGCGCCGGCCGCAGGTCGCTGGAGGTGGGCCGTAGTGGATAGCAGCCACGCAGGGGAAGGAAGGAAAAGGAAGAAAGAAAAAGAAAAAAAAGTAGAGATTTGACTAACCTTGACCAAATGAGTAGTAGCCTAGTAGGAGTGTGAGTGTGAGGGGAAAGAGGAGCGACATGTAGGGGTGAGTATCGGAACTGGGTATCCGGTATTGGACTCGGTTACGGTTTGGACCCAGCGGGTAAAGACCTAGTAGGAGTGTGAGTGTGAGGGGAAAGAGGAGCGACATGTAGGGGTGAGTATCGGAACTGGGTATCCGGTATTGGACTCGGTTACGGTTTGGACCCAGCGGGTAAAGACCTAGTAGGAGTGTGAGTGTGAGGGGAAAGAGGAGCGACATGTAGGGGTGAGTATCGGAACTGGGTATCCGGTATTGGACTCGGTTACGGTTTGGACCCAGCGGGTAAAGACCTAGTAGGAGTGTGAGTGTGAGGGGAAAGAGGAGCGACATGTAGGGGTGAGTATCGGAACTGGGTATCCGGTATTGGACTCGGTTACGGTTTGGACCCAGCGGGTAAAGACCTAGTAGGAGTGTGAGTGTGAGGGGAAAGAGGAGCGACATGTAGGGGTGAGTATCGGAACTGGGTATCCGGTATTGGACTCGGTTACGGTTTGGACCCAGCGGGTAAAGACCCGGTCCTAGTTGAACTAGGTCCGGTATCGGGTCCCAAACTAATTACTCGGTTAGTACCGGGACCAGTACCAGACATTTTTGGACCCAGTACCAGGTACCCGGAACCGGACCCAGTTCCCAGTGGGTACCCGATACTGGACCCGGTTCCAAGTGGTATTTTACTAATTTACTTGTTTTATTTGCCTAATTTTAATATTTTCCGAAATTATACATATAAGTGATATAACCCAAATTTGTAATATTTTATTTAATGTTAGATCTTTTAATTTTTTTTCAAAAGAAATACAATATTAAAGTATTAAACTATGTTTAAAATATCTTACGACAAAAAACAAAATTATGCAAAAAATACAACCGGCGGTTCCGGTCGGGACCAATACCGGGACCAGGTAATCCAATACCTAGTACAAGCGGGACCGGGTCTAGATCTGGGTACCTGGCCAGTACCGGGTCCAGGTAAAATGACCAGGTACCTGGTTGTGCTCACCCCTGGCGACAGGTACCTCAAGATGAGGTACTTGAGGTAATGGGAAAAACTAAAGAAGGCTCCCTGTTGTGCATTTCCACACAGCACGTGGCAAGTTAGTAATATATTGTGTTTTTGGAGTTAAGGGGTAACAAGTAGATAAATTTGGCAGCAAAGAAACTCAGTGTTGCTTAATCAAAGTTTGTGCGCATTGGATTATTAATTGTGTTCCGGGTAGAAACAATATGATCCAAAGAAGAATTTTGATTGAATGGGAAACGATCAATATCAAAGAGGTGCAAGGTCCGAAGAAGATGTCCGAAGGTCCTGCACAAGTGGACAAGATTACTAGCCTCGTGGGTGTGTTCGAGGAACGCCCCTCCGATGCTAAAGTAAGCAAATGTGTAAAAGTCAAGTCTAAATATGTATTAGCTTGAGAGTATAATTGTTAATAGCATAGAATTGAATACTTGTAAGAGTGTCATAAATGCTTGTATTTATAGACAAATGTCACCTTTTGTATGGCGGTTTGATGCCACCTGACAAGAAATGCCGAAGGCCGAAAGGCCGTGTAGTGGGCTTGTTGTTGGGCTCTTGGGCCGCTTGTAATAACTTTGTATAGTGTACGGGCCTAGCCCATATGTTAATGTGGTCTTGGCCTTTGTATTTTATATAAATGGACTGTGTTTGTATTTTGTTCAATTGGGCTTGGCCCATTCGAATTCTATTGGGCCCAAGTAAAGTTAATTGGGTACCCAAACAACTGGACCCCCAATACCTATCTTCGAATTATATCCGAAGTAGGTGTTTGTATATGTAAAATTTGAGAATTTTTGGCAGGAATTCGAATGGGTTTGAATTTATGTGAGGTGGCAATTTGAGTTTTAACTTCCTTCGAAAACCGCAAACAAGAATGTACGGTTTCCAAGTGTGGCTGTTTGTATTCAATCATTGCCCCTATAAATGGTGGAGGAATGAGAGGGTTTAAAGGTTTCTTTTATTCAGAAATCTCTCACAAAAACTAATTTGGTTTGGTTTTGTCCCTTTTACTGGTACTTTAGCCTGTTTATCCGTTTCATTAGCTCAGTTTGAAAATTTCCAGACTTTTAGGCTTTAGTTTATTTCTTCATAACCTCACTTCGTCTTTAGAAAGATAGTCTTGAATCAATGGTACGCAAAACCAAGAGACTGTCGTCTTCGGAGGACCCTTTTAAATGAGACCTAACCGATGAGGAGTTCAGGAATGCCCGTAGAACTGAGCTGCTGTACAAACCCCGGTTAGGTACAACAGAGGTCGGAGCTAGTGCAGGTGGGGTTGGAACCTCCGAGAATCCAATTCGTGCCGTTCCGATCCGAAGTGTTGGTCCAAGTGGGGAGACCAGTACTTCTAGTGGGTGTGGGGACGTAGCCCCCAAAAGACCTTTGGACGATAGGGAATTGTCTTGGCACTCCTTGCATGAAAATCGAGGGCTTCTATCATCTAGAATCAACCCCAAATGGCTTTTAAAGGCCACCAAAGGGGATTATCTTGCTGCCGCCGAACATTTGTATGGGATAATGGAGTTCAATGGTTATTGGCTTTCTTGTCCCGAGCTATCAGCTTGCATTGCCACTCCCCAAACTATCGGTAACTATACTGCCATATATCTTTGGCAGTTAGAGCACGGACTCCGATTTCCCCTCCATCCCTTCATAGTTCAGGTGCTGAACTGGTACAACATCAGCCTGGCCCAATTGACACCTCTAAGCATAAAGAGAATGGTGTCATACATTTGGGCCTGTACATTTTACGGCTTCCAGCTATCACTTGTGGCGTGGCACAACTTGGTTCACCACACCCCGAACTGCAAAGTCGTCGAGGGTGGTGGTTTGTGGAGCTTCACCAGCAAGGATGAGAAAACTGTCCTTCATCCTTACGCGGATTCCGATAAGGAATGCAAGAAGGTGTTCCTCTTCTAGAGGGTTCTGATAAATCCAGACCACCTAAAACGGTTTGGGGCACCCTGATGGTTGGTCAGGCCCGATCCTGAGGTGTCCTTTTTAAGTGGGGCAGTGCTGACCGAAAGTGAGATGGTGCAGATTAGATTTTTTGTTGCAAACAAGCCTGGAAGAATAAAACACTCAATCCCCAAATACTGGCATCCCGAAAGCAAATTGATTATGAAGGAAAAGTATTTGGTTGTATGCAGTCTCAGCCAAAAGCTTGAAGGTGATGACTTGAAGGCCGCAGGTGGGGCCGTTTATATTGCTGTATATTCTTTCTTTATTCTCATCATTTTTTTTTGTAATCCGAAATTAAATGTTTCGCCTATTTTTGTTGTTGCCGAAGCTGAAGCTGGTTTAGACTACGGACTGTTGGGGATAACCAAGTAGAGGGTAATAACGAAGGTTGTTCCCTCTGTCAACAAATGGTCAATCGAACTTCCCACAATCCGAAAGCACAGAATACCAGCTGTTGTTCTGGAGAAAAGCCGAAAGTTGTGGGAGAAAGCTGATCCCTTCGACAATCCAAAACCACAAACTTGGGCTTTCGACAATAGTACGCAGGTATGAGCTGCCTTTCCCCTAACTGTTTAGCTTCATTATTTATTTAGCTTTATAGTTTATGGGGGGTTTCAGTTTTCTCAGACTGACCAGATGTATGTATCGGCTTTTATCTATGAAGCGTGTTCGGTCTGTACCTGCTACACCGAGATCCTCCATCCCTGTTGAAGGTGGTAACGCGCCAAATGTGGAAAGGCTTGTCAATCCCACACAAGGCTTTGCATCGGTGAGTTCCGAAACATTGCACATATTTTTCTTCCTCTTTTTTTTTTTTTTTTTTGTAAGTGTTGCCTTCAGACTTCGTCTTTATTGACTTTGTTGTATGATTTTGTAGGGTTCTAGTACTTTTGTTTCTTCAGAAGAACGAGATTACGAGGAGTCTCCTCCTCCCCCCCCCCCCCCAATCCAAAACGAAACAGTTCCCGAAAAGGAAGAGTCCAAAGAAGAAGAAGACGAAGAAGATCCTTTCGTAACCCGAAGAAGAATCCCCAATCGACCTGTCTCATCTGCCAGAGACAGAGTTTGACCATCAGCAACCAACAACAGTTGTAGAGATCCCATCTTCCCCCGAAACTAAAGAAATGGTGAGGAAGAGGAATTTTTTGGCCTTCGCCTCTACCACTCCTGCTAGGCAGGTGTTGGCTTCGAAAAATTAAGAACCAAGGAAGTGGTCGCCCCTGTGGTTGATCCATGGGTCAACACTCCCATTTCTCCGAAGGAAGTGGTCCCACCAACAGTGGATGTCGTTCCAATGAATTTGCACGATGTCCAAGTTAAAGCTGAAAAGGTTATGAAGGAGGTGGAACAGGAACAAGATCAACAGCCGAAAGGCACAACACTTGACGTCAACAATTCGTCCATTGAGAGATTTGTTGGCGACATTTATGATATTCCCCAACGTTCCATCCCTTCGTCTGTGAGGGATAAAATTGCTGAGATGAGGCCTTCGTCTTCTAACCTCTTCGGGCATTTGTTTGTCCAGTCCCCTTCGGAGCGCGCTCAAAGCTGGGCCCTGAAGTCTACTGCTTGCTTCGGCGTGCCCGATAGGTTGGAGAAGGATCCCAACAGGCTTGCACAATTTTACTTGATGGAGGTAATAATTTACTTTAAGTGTCATTTAATAATTTAAGTAAGGTTATATTCCCCTTTTTCTTTTTCTTTTTTTTTTTTTACGTCTTTCTAACTTCTCTTTAGGTTTGTCCGAAACCGATGGGTGGTGTACGCTATTCGCTACTAGGCCATCGCTTCTGAGCTCAACCAGTCTGACCAAGATGAAGTCATTCGACTTCATCTTGGTGTTGATTCCCTGAAGAACGATATTGATGGGACGAAGCAGAAGCTGGTCGAATGGAGAGAGGTTAACATGAGGGAATTGGCCCGCTCAAGCAAATTAACATCGAGATGGCAACTAAGGCCAGTGACGAAGCCATAAGGCTGAAAGCACAACTGGACTCAATGGGTGAACAGCTTCGAAAGAATGAGGAGGAGAATTCCGATTTCCTTAGGGCCAAAGTAGCTGCTGAAGCCGAAACTGCTGAACTGAAAAAGCAGTTGGCTGCTGCTAAGGCCGGAAAGGAAGAAGGATTTTCCAAGGGTTGGGATGTCGCCCTTCGTCTTGTTCTGCATCGGGATGCATCTTTCATTTGGCCAGATGTCAAAGACCTCTTGGCCAAGGGTGGCAAAGAAGTTCTTGAGCCTTCGGCTCGTGAAGTCGAAGTTATTGCAAAACTTGACCGAAGGGAGGCTGCCGAAGCTGAAACCGCAAGACTGCCCGAGTTGGCTCTTCAAGAGTCTCATGTTGCTCCCAACAGTTCTTCGGCTGCTAGGCCTTCGGATGTTCATATGTCCGATACAGCCCATCAAGAAGAAGCTAAGACGGAAGCATAGGAACTCGGGCAGTCGTCTTCGGAAAGTTGTGCCTCAAGTTGATTCACCTTTCTGATCTTTCGCTTAAGTATTTTGTTTCAGCCACCCATGTACAAAAACTATGCGTTTTGGTAGCTTAGATTTTTTTTGTCGTATTTGTACTTCGGTGGCTGTTTGTCCCTTCGTGGACTGTTGCTGAATTTTAGTTGAACTTGTAACTTGTTAACTTTAAACAGTTTTGGTTTTTACCAAATCACTTGTAAGACGTTTTTCAGATGTTTATACATGTTTGTTTGCATTTCAATTTTTGCCTACTTGTTCTATGTATATATATATCTGTTGCTTAGATTATGCTATACTTTGAGTTTGGTTGTGAGTTTTTGATCAATTAAGACCATTCACAAGCCTCATGTTCTTTCGGATTATCTCCGAAAGGACAGTTGATGGGATGAAGGCTGAAGCCTCGAGCATCAGCTTCCACCCTTACAACATTTTGTAGGGTGGACTTGGCTGTAAGTCTAGATCAGTCAATATCAGACACCAAGTCCTGTAATCCTTTCAGGTTTAATCCGAAAGGACAGTTGATGGGATGAAGACTGATGTTTTAAGCATCAGTTTTCACCCTTACAACATTTTGTAGGGTGGACTTGATTGTAAGTCTAGATCAGTCAAGAGACACCAAGTCCTGTAATCCTTTCGGGTGTAATCCGAAAGGACAGTTGATCGGATCAAGACTGATGTTTTGAGCATCAGCTTTCACCCTTACAACATTTTGTAGGGTGGACTTGGTTGTAAATCTAGATCAGTCAAGATCAAACACAAGTCCAGTAATCCTTTCGGGTGTAATCCGAAAGTACGGTTGATGGGATGAAGACTGATGTTTTGAGCATCAGCTTTCACCCTTACGACATTTTGTAAGGTGGACTTGGTTGTATGTGTAGATCAGTCAAGAGGTGTAATCCAAAAGGACAGTTGATGGGATGAAGACTGATGCCTTGGGCATCAGCTTTCACTATTACAACTTTTTGTAGGGTGGATTTGTGCAATGGTGCCCGAATACATATGTTTGCTCAAATTTTATCTTTTATTGTCTACTAATGCGTTGTTTGTAGATAGCCATTCTTTGCCTTGCTTCGTCCCTCACTTCGTTTAAAAGGTCGAGGGCCTCTTTCTGATTTTTCTCATTGTCAGGAAAGAAGGCTACCACTTTTAGATTGT
This sequence comes from Suaeda aralocaspica, assembly GCA_016808085.1. Lineage (NCBI taxonomy): Eukaryota > Viridiplantae > Streptophyta > Magnoliopsida > Caryophyllales > Amaranthaceae > Suaeda > Suaeda aralocaspica. Next base: position 151,291 of record PYUH01000239.1, on the reverse strand, counting down.
CGATGCTGATTTCAACCGGTAGTACAGCTTCGGATCCATAGACTAAGTTGAAGGGGGTTTGCCTAGTTGCCTCTTTCTCAATAGTCCGAAGCGACCATAATGTGCCGGGTAGCTCGTCCAGCCATTTGGACTTTACCTGTTCACATCTCTTCCTCAATGCCCCTAAGATCAGCTTGTTGGCTACGTCGACTTGACCGTTGCTTTGTGGAAGACAAACAGGTGAATATGCTAGTTTGATTGCGAATTGATCTGTGTAATTTCGCAATGGACGATTATCAAATTGCTTTCCGTGGTCGAAGACGAAGACTCTTGGAATGCTAAATCGAGTGATTATGTTCTGCCAAATGAACTTTCAGACAGTTGGCTCTGAAACGATGCCGACTATCAGCCAACGTTTTTGTTAGACTGCTTGTCGAAACGGTCCCAAAATATCCAACCCCCATTGTGCGAAGGGAAAATAGTTCAAAATCGGTTGGAGATCCCTGGACGGTTGATGAATAACCGGTGCAAAGCGTTAGCACTTGTCACATTTGGTGACCAACTCTTTTGCTTCGGCTATCATTGTCGGCCAGTAGTATCCTGCACGAAGGGCCTTGTGTGCCAAGGTTTGACCCCCAATATGGTTGTCGCAGATGCCTTGGTGGATTTCCCTAAGGATGTAATCCGCATCTGTTGGACCGACACATCGTAACAGGGGTAGAGAAAATGATTTCCAAAGCAACTCTATGTGGAAGATGATAAGTCGTGAGGCTATCCTTTTTATTTTGGATGCCTGATTCTTATCTTCGGGGATTTCTCCGTGTTGTTTGTAGGCATAGGTCAGATCCATCCAACTTGGTTCCAAAGTGATCAAGTTCACTTCGGCAATGTCAACATCGATGCTTCTTTTCGTATGTACCTCTAAGTATACCGATCGGCTTAGTTCAGATAAAGTTGAGCTAGCCAGTTTAGAGAGATCATCGGCCTGAGTATTTTGGATTCGTGGGATAAGTTCTACCTCAAAGCTTCTTAATATGGCGACCAATGTTTTAATTTTTGCAAAATATAAAATCATACTTGGCACCTTGGCCTCATATTTGCCCCGGACTTGATTTGCCACAAGTTCAGAATCGATTTTGAGATGAACATGTTCAACATCCATAGCTATACAGAGTTCGTTACCAGCTATGGTTGCCTCGTATTCGGCCTCATTATTTGAGGCTTTGAAGGAGAACTTGAGTGCGTACTCGATTGAGTCCCTTTCTTATCAACACCACTCCTGTCCCCAAACTACTCACCGTCGAAGAATCGTTGGTGAAGAGTTGCCAAATTTTTGGCTCCCCCTCCGACAGTTCTTGGTAAGAGCATTCGGCCAAGAAATCAGCTAAGGCTTGCGCCTTTTTTTTTGGTGCAAATGTAAGTTTTATTGAAACACCAAAAGGACAAATACAACCTATAGCCCTTTTTTGGTTGGTTGACTCAACCATACCAAAAAATGCTCATAGAATAAACAAGCTATACATATGGAAAATAGCTAAAACCAGCAGCCAAAACAAAACAACAAAACTAACCAACCATAGGGAAAACATCCATAAAAAGAGCAAACAACCCTGCAAACAGCAGCCACAACAACAAGGCATACTGCTGCAGACCAAAACAAACCTACTAACACCAAAACCAGACTGCAAACCACCTGATCAGCAAAACACAGGCCAAAACAGCCCCCAAATAGCAGACTGAAAGCCCTAATCCTAGCCACAGCCACAGCCAGACTGAAAACTGCACAGAACAGCTCCACAAAAAGACACAAAACTTCACCCTCCAAACTGCACAATTCAACTGATCAGATCGTAGCAAAACCACACACGAAGAAGCAACCAAACAACCTCAACACACAATAAGCACCACAACCACCACAAATCTGCTCTATAGAGAATAGTAACAAGCCTCTAACATCATGCCTGCACCCATCCCCAGATCAGACCAGAAAACCAAACCTGCATAAAATGCAATTGCAGCCTAAAAAACAAACAGAACTGCTGCAATTCACACTGCTAGACATGATTTCAACCTACACTTGTATTGCCTGCACATAACCTCATCCAACTCACAGCTGCGACCTCCTCACCAATCAGCAGCATGCAAAACAGCAAACCACAAGCAACCAAAACAGCAAATCAACCTCACAACCAGCTGAAACCCTGCAGCACAAACCTCCCCTGCACCACTGCAACACACCACACACCCCAAACCAGTACTGCACTTGCCCCCTCACAGCAAGAACCACAACTCTGGCAACACAGGCAGCCACAACCTGCAGAGCAGCCTGGCAGAGCCTGCAGACCAAAGACAGCCAGACCAACAGCCACAACCCCTTCCAAGCCACTACAGCCTGCTAACATCAACTAACAACCACCACAAATAGCAGCCTGCAGAAATGCAGAAGCCAGCAAAACACTGCAGACACAAACAAACAAGCTTCAACCACAACAAATTCAACCAACCAAAAACCAAAACATATCCAAGCAGCCAGCAGCACTACAGAACTGCGGTGCAAGAAACCCTGCAACACTACTCAAACAACAGCCAGACCCCTTCCCAGTAGTCTACAGACCTGGCATTGCTGACAAGCTGCAGCAACCACAACCAACCTGCAGACTGAGAGACTGGGCACAGCTGAAACCTTGCAACCCAAGCTGCCTAAATAGAAGCAGATATTCTCTATTGTAGCCAATCTCTGTCAGCAGAGGATAACAACTCCTGCTTCAGTTTTTGAGTCCTCAACACAACACACTCTTTCACCTGATGACACACTCTATCACAGTTTCACTGCTCCAACCTTCCAAGCATCTTATTTCTAGCTCTCCAAATACAGTACACCGTAGTAGCCAAACTGCAGCACAGGATAACCTGCTGAACCTGTCTTATACCAGCCTCCAACCACAACTGCCAGCATTCAGCAATCCTGTAAACCTTAGCATGATAGATCCCCATCTAGCCACACACTCTCTGATAACGCACCTTGCTACAAGGACACTGAAATAGCAAATGGTCCACAGTTTCCCTCTCAGCTGCACACAAAACACAAACATCAGCATCCACAATATGCAGTTGATACAACGTGTCCCTAGTCTTTATTTTGCCTAGCATAGCCAACCAACTCACAAAAGCATGAGAAGGCACATTAATACCTCTCCAAACCCAACCAGCCCAGCCCTTCTTCTCACCTGCACCCATAAGAGCTTTGTAACCAGCCTTCACAGTTTACACCTCCTCCCCATTCCATCCTCTTCTAAAAAATTCTTCCTTCATCATATCCTTAACCTTACAAATATTCTTCCTTCCCCGCCCAGCTTGCATATGTGGTGAGTAACCCCACCAATCAACATTTCTCAAATAAACACAATGGACCCATTTAACCCGAAGCATATCAGCCTTTTTTGCGACATGCCAGACCAATTTGCCCTGAGCAGCAATATTCCACTTAACACAATCTCTAATCCCCAAGCCCCCATACTCCTTAGAAAGACAAACTGTATCCCATCTCACAATTACAAGCTTTGAGCAACTGTAGGTCCCCTCCTACGAATATGCACCACTCTGCTCATCACTTTTTAGGGATAAGGAATATTTGAGCCCAATAAGCATGTATATCAACAAACACTGCATTTACCAGAACAGCTCTAGCAGCATAAGAAAGATGTCTAGAATTCCACTGCCTTATCTTGAGCAAAAGTTTTTCAACCAACTGATCACAGTTATGCAAAGGCAATCTCTTGGAACATGAAGGCACTCCCAAATACTTCAAAGAAAAGGCCCCTTTGATATAGCCTGCTAACTCCAAAATATCTTCCTAAATATACCTTGGGACATTCTTAAAATATACTACAGTCTTATCAGGATTCCCTGGCTACCCAGAGCAATTGTAAGACTTGCACAAACACTCCTAGATGAGGTTGACAGAACTGTAGTCTGCATAACAGAAGATCATCAGATCTTCTGCAAAAATCAAATGATTAAGGTCCATCTTCTAACATTTATAATGATAGGTGAAACCCTCCTTTTCACCCACATCTCTAAAGATTCTAGATAGATACTCCATTGAAAGAACAAATAAGAGAGGAGAGAGGGGGTCTCCTTGCTTCACACCTCTTTGCCCATGAAAATACCCATGCATGCCCCCATTCAAAGAAATGGAAAAGGAAGGAGAAGTAACACACTTCATAACCCATCCAATGAACATAGCTGGGAAATTCAAGGCATACAACATTTCCTCCAGAAACTCCTAGGATAAGGAGTCATAAGCTTTCCTCAAGTCAATTTTAATTGTGCATCTTTTGGCCTTTTTCCTAGTATCATATTGGTGCATGATGTCCTGGCAAACCAAGATATTTTGCAAAATGCTTCTTCCAGGAACAAAAGTAGCTTGAACCTCATCCACTAGGACACTTAGCACCTCATTTAGCCTATTGCACATCATTTTTGAAATAACCTTGTATATAACATTGCAGCACGCAATAGGTCTAAACTGCATCACTGACAAAGGACAGTCAACCTTAGGGATCATAGTCAAGGTAGTTGCATTGATTTGCCTCAAAAACTTCCCAGTAGAAACGAAATTTAACACAACATTACAAACATCCTCCCCAACGACACTCCAGGCACTTTTAAAGAATTGGCTAGTATAACCATCAATTCCCGGGGCTTTATCATCATCAATGCTAAACAAAGCAACCTTCACATCATTTGCAACAAAACCCCTAATCAGCTGATGTTGCTGCTCATCAGTTAGAATGGCCCTCTTCCTTACCAAATTCACAACAACCATCTCCCTCTCCTCCATTCTCTTCCACAACAAATCCTTGTAATAACTCAAAAAAGCATTAACCACCCCTTCCTTCTCAGAGACCACTTCCCCCTGTTTATCCTGCACTGAGAACACCCTATTCTGAATCCTCCTCTTCTTTACAACAACATGAAACATTTTAGAGTTACTATCCCCCTCTGAGAACCAGGTAGCCTTAGTCTTTTGCGCTTTGATAGCCGTTCTTAGGGTGTACGAAATTCCGAACTCAGTCAGTTCGAAAGCCCATTTTATCAGTCATCCAGAATTTTCGACCTTACCCAATACTTTTTTCAGAGGTTGGTCTGTTAAGACGAAGATCTGGTGAGCATCAAAATATGGCCGAAGCTTGCGTGCGGCGATGACGACGGCGTAAGTGAAGTTTTCAAGTAGTGGATACCTTGTTTCGGCATCGGTCAATGCCTGACTAACGAAATAGATCGGTTTTTGCACTTTGTCTTCCTCTTCAAAAGGACCGCGCTGGCAGTCGAAGGACTGACATCGACGTATAAAAACAGTGCCTCCTTCTTCGAAGGCCTGGCTAACGTGGGTAAATTAGCCAGGTGTTCCTTGAGGGCGCCAAAAGCAATTTTTTGTTCCTCCCCCCAAACCATATCCATCTGAAGTTTCAACGCTTTGAAGAAAGGTAAGCCCTTTTCCGATGCCTTATAAATGAATCGGGATAGAGCGACCATTCGTCCAGTGTTAGCCTTTGAATGTCTCTTTTTGTTTTCGACTCCGGTAGATTTAGTGTTGCTTGCACCTTGTCGGGGTTGGCGTCAATCCCTCGTTGGCTTACGAGGAAGCCGAGGAATTTTCCCGCCCTTACTCCGGAAACACATTTCTTCGGATTCAGCTTCATATCATGACGTCTCAAATTCTGTAACGTATCTTGAAGATCAATGATGTGATCATCATCGATTTTTCTCTTGACGATAGAATCATCAACATATACTTCCATGTTTCGACCTCTTTGTTCGGCGAATACATGATCAACCAGACGTTGATATGTTTCCCCCGCATTTTTCAATCCGAAAGGCATCATGATGTAATTGTATACCCCCTGACTTGTGATAAAAGTTGTTTTTGCCTTATCGTCGGGGTGCATGAAGATCTGATGGCAGCCAGAGAAGGCGTCCATGAAGCTTAGCAAAGTACGCCCACTAGTGGAGTCGACTAGCTGGCCGATCCTGGGCAGCGGATAAAAATCCTTCGGACATGCCTTGTTAAGATCTGTGTACTCGACACACATCCTCCAATTGCCATTGGGTTTTTTACCACATTGGCCAGCCAGTCTGGATAAGTGTATGGCTCTATGAATTGTGCGTCCCGAAGTTTCTTAACCTCTTCGGTGATGGCTTTATTTTTCTCGGCGGAATAGTTCTGCATTTTCTGTTTCATCGGCTTCTGATCAGCCGATACACTCAATTTGTGTGTTATGATCATTGAACTGATTCCAGGCGTTTCAGCCGCCGAAAAGGCGAAAATATCTTCGTTGTCCCGTAACAATTGAATGAGGTTTATCCTCAGATCTGAACTGAGGCCGACACCAATTTTAGTTATTCGGTTGGGATCTCCTTGGGAATACTCAATGTCCTCCATCTCTTGGTCAGGGGTCATATTCCCTAACTCTTGATGGTTTGGCCTTTTGTCAATGTCATCTAACTTGACATTTTTCGCCTCTGTGCCTTTCGGCCTTTTGCGCTCCTTGTTGTTGTCGTTGTCATCGTCTCCCTTATCATTTGTGTTCGGGATTTTAATGGCAGTGTAGTAGCATTTTCGGGCAGCCTCTTGGTTGCCTCTTAACCTTTCAGGATAGTCATCGTCCGAAACATAGATCATCATTTAATGATAAGTGGACACGACTCCCTGAATGTGGTGGATCATGGGACTTCTCATGATGATGTTGTACATCAAAGGTACATTTATGACCAAGAACTCAGCCATAATGTTCTTCGCTGCCCTACCATTGCCAAATGTTGTTGGCATGGTTATTTTTCCTTCGGGAATGCCCGATGAGCCATTGAATCCGATTACAGGGTAATTGACTAGGATCAGATATTTTTTGTCTAATCTCATTGCGTCAAAAGCTTCCCTGAAGAGAATATTTGCAGATGATCCTCCGTCCACTAGGAATCGATGTATAGTGTGGTTGGTGACATCCAATGAGATCACTAATGGGTCGTCATGTGGAAACGAAACCCCCTGACAGTTGTCGTAAGTGAATGTCATGTTTGGTTCGTTTGCCGAAATTCCACCCAATGCACTGAAGTTGACCTCGTGGGTCAAACTTCGAAGGTGTTGTCTACATGCGTTTCGGGAGGATGTTCCCCCTAAAATGACAAGAATAACTATTTTGCCCTCTGGTGCCTTCCCTTTTTGGGAATAGTCAAGATCTCTAGTGTCCTTTTCTGCTTCTTTCTCTTTTCGCCTGTCGGCCAGATATTGATCGAGATACCCTCTTATCACTAGATCCTCTATCTGGTCCTTCAAATGGTAACATTCTTCGGTGTCATGTCCATGAGAATCATGGAAGTCGCACCATTTGTTTTTATTTTTCTGGTTTTTCACTGCTAGCAGCTTTCGGTTTTTTCCACTGGCCATCCTCCTTGTGCGTATTAAAAATTTTCGCACGAGTGGTGATCAGCGGAGTATAGCTGTCAAACTTGCACTCAACTTTTTTCCTTTCCAACTTGTCGCCGGAGTCTTTATTCTGGCCCTTCTTTTGCCATCGGTTTTGTCACCTTGAGCCTTGTTTTTATTCTTTTTTGAGGACATGTTTTTATTCCATTCCTCAGTTCGGATAAACCCGTCGTATGCCCGAAGGGCATCCTCCATTGTCTTGGGAGCCGTCATGACCAGATGGTTAAGATAGGTCCCCCTTCACAGTCTAGACTAGACGACAAAGGTCGCTACGTCCTGACGAAGGTCAGTGATCATAGGTTCTTCAGAACTGAAGCGAGTGAGGTAGTCCCGAAGACTTTCCCTATCATTTCGCTTGATGCTGATGAGTTCGGCAGTTGTTTTTACCCTTCTGTTCGAGCTGAAAAATTTAGCTTGAAACTTGTTTACGAGGTCATGATACCCCGAAACCGATCCACTCTCCAATCCCTTGGAGACTTAGCTTTGTGCTATCCCAACAAGAGTAGTTGGGAAAATTTTGCACCAAATTACCTCAGTGTGCTGGCATAGGTACATCTGTCCCTCGTATGCGGCGACATGGTCATTCGGATCAATTGTGACGTCATACTAAAGTATGACGGCGACATAGTCATTCCGATCAATCCGTGATTCAAATGCCGATCTTTCGGGGACCATGAATTTTGGTAACCCCCGGTTGTAGGTTTCCCCATGGGGAGAACGTCTTGCTCTTGGAGAGCGTGTTCTCACCCTTTAGCCTTCTGGACGAAGGTCCTTCAAGATTGAGGACATACGTCTCCTAATCCTACGGTGAATGTTCTGACGTGCACCTATTCGATCGTGCACGTTCCCGGTGTGTGTGCTGTAATACCCCACATTTTCACATATTTAAACAAAGTATTTTTGTATTTCATGCGTATAATCTTCGTATTTATTCGTATAATTTTAATATTTTTTATTGAAAATTATGTTCAATAGAAGTATTAAATAAAAAGAAATTAACAAAAATATAGTAAATAATAAAGTCTTGGTTAAAAGTATTATTTGTGTTCTTAAATAGTATTTTTATGATTAAAAATATTTTAAAAGCTTTTAAAAATAGATTTTAAAGGTTTCCTAATTTACTTAGGAGTGTTTATGTGCCTCACCAAAATCCTACTTTGGGGCCTATAAATACCCTACAAAACCTAAAATTTCAAACTTTTCCTGATCATACTAGTCAATTAGGATTCCAAAAATTTAGAAAGAAAAGGGAGAAAAAAAAAACTTACAAGTTCCAAAAAAAAAAACAAAAAAGAGAGTCGAAAGTTTCAAAAGAAAAAAAAAATAGGGAGTTGTGCCTCGGGATCCGCGGCCAGCCGAACCCACCGCCGGCCACCCGCTGCACCGCCGGCCACCGCCGGACTTTCTCCCCTATTTTGGTATATTTCGAATCTTTTATAAAAAAGAAAAAAAAATTCTACTTCTTTATTTTTAATTCAATCTTGCAAATTTATGATTATAATTGTGTTTAATCATGTTTTTATAAGTTTAATTATGTTTTTTATGTAAGTATGAATTGTTTTTAAGTCATGAATTAATTTTGGTGATCATGAAATTATAAGTTAGGGTTTGAAAATTTATAAAGTTATGATTTTTATGAATTTTGTGTTCCAAACTTTAATGTTATGATCATAGATTATTTGTGGGTGAATTTATGTTGATGTTATCAAGTTTAGATTGATTTTTAAGGGTTTTAAACTTGTTTTATAAAGCTGCCCACCTTTTATAGTCATGAATTTAAGTTGAATAAATATTATAAACATGTTTTAACATATGAAAAATTGTTCTAAAGCCTAGATTGACTTCATAAACATGTTAGTAGATTGTAGAAGTGTTTTGACATGAAATCGTGATATTTTCATAAGTTATTCATGACTTCAAAGTTTAGAAATAAATCTGAAATTTTAATAAAAACAAATTAAATTGAGTTTTAAGTGTCCAAATTGCACTAGTATGATCACACATCAATTCTATGATGAAATATATAAATTTTAGTATGTTTTATGATGTTTAAGAGTGGTTTTAAGCACGTTTAACATGCTTTCCAGATTTTATAAATTAATTAAATAGCCTTTTAAAGTATGTAAATAGCATAAATTGATCATGTGAGTAAGATGATACATTATATGATCGATTTGTGTCATTTTCGGACGTTTTCAAGGAGTTTTGTTAAATTTAGATTGTTGTCCACTTTTCTAAAGTGGCATGAAAATTTTTATTAAGGCTTTATAAAGTATAATTAAGTCCCGAAAACTAAGTAGACAGTAGAGAAGAAAATTGAAGTATGAAATTGAATAGAGACCAAATAAGGAATGTTTTGGACACAATTTCCAAATTTAGGAGTTGGTTATGGTTGTTGTAGAATTTAGTCAACAAGGTTTTTAATTTAGTTCGGTTTTCCTTGTGTAGGAGACTTTGATTTAGTCCACTTCTAGAAGTTGTGGCGGAGCACAGCTATTTTACAAGGTACGTAAGTACTAAAGGCAACATAGGAGTTAGAATGCATGCTTGAGGATAGGGGTGAAAGTTCGGTCTATGGTTTGGATTATTGCTCAATCTAAATCCAAACCATATATTTTCGGTCTTTGAAATTTGAGACCAATCCAATCCATATTGAATTTCAGTCCAATCCAATCCAATCCACCTAAAATCGGTCTTACGATTTTGGATCCAATCCAATCCGAATTTTAAAGATATTTTTTTTGTACAACAATTCCTGCTTAATATATTTGTAGCAATAATCTATAGTACTATCCAATAACTCACTAAATCAATTACTACACACACTTTGAAAAAGGATGATAGAGAATTTTAGGATTTTGGTAGCTTTTGGTGTTTTAGACATAACTACTTAACAAGTAGTAGGCTTAAGGCCATTAAGGACTTAAAGGTTTATTACTATTCGGTCTAAAGTTCGGTGTACGGTCTACCGAGGGGTCCAGTCCGAATCCAAACCGAAAACCGAAAAATAAAAAAATTTACAAACAAAACCGGTCCAAATTACAAAAAATTCCGATCCAAATTTCCAAAATGGTTTCAATTGTTTCGGTCTTTGGTTTTAATCCGAATTACTTTCACCCCTACTTGAGGAATTCTTGTTTAAATGAATCTTGTATGCTTGTTCTAGATCATGAATTTATATGCATGACAAGTTGTTAAAAGCATGTTTTTAATGTTTAATGGCATTCCATGTTAAATAGTGATAGGTTCATTTTATATTCATTGTTTTCCCCCATTTCATGATGGTTTTTGGCTCTAACAAGGCTCTTTTGAGCCTATTCTACTAACTTCGGTTGCTTTTAGTGTTGGTTGCTTTGCTTTGTCATTTATTGCATGAATTGATGCTTTTGTGTCGGTTTTCGCTTTATCCCGAGCATTTGGCAAGTTAGTGAGAGTCTTGACCATTTTGAGAAGCTAAAAGGAAGCTAGGACATAACTTAGAAGCCCCGGAAAGCATAGAAGTCGAGTTTTAGAAGTTACGAGCGAAGCCGAAAGCCCGAAGGCTTCCTGATCAGTCCGCCTGGTCCAGGTGCACTGTGCCCGGTTCGGGTGCATCATGCCCGGCCAGCCGGGCACAGTGATTTCTACGTGTTTTTGGCCCGTTTTCACCGAATTTTGACTTAGTAATTAATGTAATTTTCCCTAGGTTTTCATTGACGCACTTTATTATTCTAGAACCCTAGTTTTAGTTTAATTTTCTCTCAAAAGAGGTGATTATTGTGGATCTTTTCAATCATTCAATTCAATACAAATTCAGGTTTTAGTTCAATCTTAATTCTATTCTCTTTAATTTATGTTTAATTTAAGTTTATGTTTTTAGTTTTAGTTTCTTTAATCTTTGATGCCCTAATTTCTTGTTTTACTTCTAGTTTTATAATTGTTGATTAATATAATTGTTGATTAATTCATTAATTATGATCATGTCTTTAGTTTTGTTTTCTACAATTGCTTTAGTTTTTATGGTCATGAGTGAGTAGTTAGTTTTCTAGGGTTAGGGAAACCTTGAATAATTAATGGACTAATTAACTTAGATTGTTTCAATTCCATAATTAGTAGTCAATTTCCTATTATTGGCTTTTTTTGTTTACAATTGAATTGTGCGCAGATTTAGTTGTAATTTAGGTAATTGTCGAATTTGATGCCGAGAGGTAAAAATACCACAATTAGACTACTGAATAATAGGCGAAATTAGTCTAGGCATGAGCGAGAGCCGCTAGATGAGTTTTGAGGGAGTCTAAGTTCGAGAGAATTAGTGAGCCCTAATTTGACATAATTGTGAGATTGAAAGTTCTTTGTTGGTAAATCCATTAGTTGATTCTTGGTGACCCGAATAACCCTAGACCTTAAATATTAGTTTTAATCACTCTTATTTCCCGTAGTTAATTAGCAGTCAATCAGTAGTCAATTAGTTAATCAATAATTCTTAACCAAGGCCCTTTTCACAGTTTAAGCTTTTTAGAACTAATAGAGTTCAATTGCTTCCCTGAGGATTCGATCCTTACTTCCCTAGCTAGATTAGTTAGAGTTGTTTAGTTTATTTTTGATAGGTGTGCGATAGCCTCATCAAATTTTGGTGCCCTTGCCGGGGAGGCAATTTTTAATTCTGTTAGTCGGGTTTATACTGTTTTCTTTTTATTTTTCTTAGTCTCAAAGAACTATTCAGTTCTTTGGGGCAGTTTCTTATCTTTGCTCGGAGTTGCATATTGTGCAGGTTTATAGGTTTATGAAAACCGACCACGAGCCCAGTTTTCAGGGACATTGAAGGAGGATCCGAATTTACTTTTGCAGAATTTCCTTCAATACTGTGATACCATCAAGCAAATGAATGTTTCCAAGGATTACATTAGAAGGAGAATGTTCTCGTTTTCGTTGAAAGACAAGGCTAGAACCTGGTTGAATGATCTCAATATGGCTGCAATTACTTGTTGGGAGGAATTGGCTCTTGCTTTTCAGAGGAAGTACTATCCACCACAGAGACAGATGAAACACTCTATGATGCTTGGGAACGGTTTAAGGAATTATTGAGAATGTGTCCTCATCATGGGCTTGAGAAATGGTTTCTGGTTCAATCATTCTAAAATGGGTTGGGTAATGAGAGTAGAGCCTTGTTAGATTCTGCTGCTAATGGTCGATTCATGAACCAGGAGGTCAATGCTACATATGAACTGATTGATGAAATTGTTATTCATAATTCACAGTTTGGTAACCTTAGAGGGCATTCCAAGAAGGATGGAAAACATGTAGTTGATGATAAGTATGAGAGTTTGGCTGCACAGTTCAATGCCATAAGTCAGAAGCTTGATAAGATTGATACTATAGCTCCTTCACCATCACCTGTAGCTGCACTTTCGGGATGCACTGACCGTTTCTGTGATTCCTGTGGTTCATTCAACCATCTTTCCTAGTCATGTACCAATTCAGTAGAGCAAGTGTGTGCCTTTCAAGCCTACAAGAACAATCCATTTTCTAATTCATATAATCCGGGCTTGAAGGATCATCCATACTTTCCTACAAGAACAATAGCAATGTGCAGAATCCTCAGCAAACTATACCACCTCGGCAGGCATACCAGCAGATGCAGAGATATGTACCACCACACCCACCAGGTTTTAGCAGGCCACCATTATCAGCACCACCATTGCCGGCTCAACCTAGTAGTGAAATTTCAGAGCTGAAGAATATGATGTTGCAGATGCAGAAAAATATGGGGGCAATGCAGGCTCACAACAAGCACCTGGAGACTCAGATAGCTCAGATTGCACAATCAACTGCTCAAAGGCAACCAGGCCACCTTCCATCACAACCTACACCTCCAGTATCACAGGCACCACAAATCCCCCAAGGGACCATGTCAATGCCATTACTTTGAGGAGTGGAAGTGCTTATGAGGGCCCAAAAATGCCTACTGATGATGTTAATTCTAATGTTGCAGGTGGAGCTAAGAAGACCAGTGATGTGGTGATTGAAGATTTAGAGACAGTTCCAGCTAAGGAAACTGAAGCACCTAAGGAGAAGGTAGATGACACATCGATTGATACGATCCCGAGGTCACAGGTTAGGTTGCCTTTTCCGAACAGGGTGACCAGGAGTAAGAATGATAATCATTTCAGTAAATTTTTAGATATTGTGAAGAATTTACAGGTTACTGTTCCATTTACTGATTTGATAACTCAAATTCCTACTTATACTAAATTTTTGAAAGATATTTTGAGCAGGAAACGTGAGATGAATGTGGTGGAGACCGTAGCACTTATGGATTAGTGCAGTGTTATATTGCAAAACAAGTCACCACCTAAGTTGAAAGACCAGGGAAGTTTTTCTATTCCTTGTAACATTGGCCCCCTATTTATTGACAAAGCTTTATGTGATTTAGGGGCTAGTGTTAGTGTCATGCCTTTGTCTATTTGTAAAAAGCTTAATATGATTGATTTGAAGGTCACTAACATTACTTTGCAGATGGCAGATAGGACAGTGAAGTACCCTAAAGTTATTTTAGAGGATGTCCTAGTGAGAGTCGGGAAATTCTTTATTCCTGTTGATTTTGTAGTGTTGGATATGGAGGAGGATGCACAAATCCCTATTATTCTAGGTAGACCATTCTTAAATACTGCAGGAGCTGTTATTGATGTAAAGAATGGAAATTTGACTCTTTCTGTAGGTGATGACAAGGTTACCTTTAACCTTGATAGTGCATTGAAAAATCCTATCATAGAACAATCATGTCATGCAATTTGTACTCTTAATGAAATTGTTCTTGATGACTTGCCTCAGTCCCTAGAGGCTCCTGTGTGTTGGGATACTGTTGCAGGTGATGAAGATGGTGTTACTAACAAGCTATGTCAGGATCAAAAGAAAAGGAAATCATGTCCTAAGAAACGTCGGAAACCTCGAAAACAATCTTCTCATGCTTGCAATGCGAATACGATAAATAATGAGGTTTTCACCAAGGAACGTGAGGCATTTGAGCAACCAATAATTTCTCATTGCTTTGATTATCTAACTAAATGTGGTTTACGTTCACTATTCGATCCTCCATGAGCTATGAGGTAACATAGTCAAGCTACTGACTTTAAAAGAGCGCTTTACGGGAGGCAACCCGTAGGTAGTTTAGCAATTTTTCGTAGTTTATTTTGTTTTTATTTTCATAATTATAGTGAGATAGTGTGAGGGACTAATGTTTTTTTTGTGAAGTTTTAAGTATTTTATAGGCTTAAGGAGCACATTTGGAGGAAGAAGGCAAAAAAACGCCCGCTATCATTGTGCCCGGCCAGCCGGGCATATTGCACACCAACCGGGCGAAAAGACGTAAACCGGGCGCGCGTCATCAATTTCAACACTTAGAAAAAATTCCAAACTTGTCACTAGGCCCGGCTGCCCGGGCGAGATGCACTCGAACCGGGCGCATTGCACCTAGGCCGGGCGAACTGCTCGGGTTTAAACTGTGCAAAAGCGTCATTTTGAAACGGTCATAACTTTTGATCTAAGATGTTTTATGGGGCGTGCGACCTACCGTTGGAAAGATCTTTCAGTCTACTTTCCAATGAAGAAAAAACAGGCTCATCCAATTTTTATATTGTGATATATGGTAGAAAGAGTGAGAAGTATTCAAATTCTAATCCGTGAATGCTACTCAAGCTTACCTCTAGTGCCCACGCCTCTCTTTCTTTCCTTCACCACTTCATTCCTTCCCCTCAAAAACTTTTATCACCTTCCCTAAACTCCTCAAACCCTCCCCTTTCCCTTCCCTCTCACTGAGGACTGAGGACATTCCCTCTAGTGAATGCTACTCCCTTCAGCACTGAGGACATTGCTGAGTCTGGCTTGGGGGAGGTAAGTTTTATTTGCTTTCTTAGTTTAGATTTTACTGCTTTCTAGTATACTTTTTATTTCTTTCTTAGGATAATCATATGGTTTGTACTACTTACTAAGTAGGAGTTTACATATGACCAAAAAAAATGTACCACTTTCATAGTTTAGATTTTTATTTTACTTTTGGTAGTTAGTAGTTGAATTGTTTGAATTGATTGAAATTGTTGATTAATAAGCATTAATGTAAACTTTATGAATAATGACTTCCTTGTGCCCCACATTTTATTTAAAAATGTTTCTGATTGATTCGGGCATGTGATGAGCTATGTTTTGGGAATTGCCAACTTGGACTTGAACTTGACTTAGCTTGAAACAGTTTTTAATCTTGCCATTATAGCCATGTGTAGAGTAGAGGCTTGAACTATGTTAACTGGAGGATTTGAGCCGCATACATTATTATATGCTTATTTCTTTTCATGTGTGCTTAGTTCTTGGTGCTTGTATGGTCCGTGTTTTGGCTTTTGACTCTAGTAGCTTGGCTTTAGCGTGTTACATGTCGCGAATGATAAAAGGCATTCATTTCTTTTAGGAGCTTTCAGATTTTAGGCTTTCCTTCACAAATTTTCCCTTGGTCCTTATTTTGAGCTTTTTACCCTTCATTTGCATTTTAGCCACATTACAACCCTATTTGGCCTTGTTTTATCGATATATGCCCAAGCTTGGCTTGGGGGAGTTGTGGAGTTGTTTTGTTGATGTTTTGCATTTGTTGGAGGTTTTGGAGGATTGGAAAATTATAGAATGCTAGTTGTTGTGAAAGTTTAATAATAGGTCTCACATTAAGGCTCTGCATACCAAAGTCTAGGCTAGTTTTAATGAAGATTTGAAATGTTACATTTTATAATTGGCCTAGTTATGTATGTGTGATGATTTTGTCTTTGACATATCATTAAGAGTTGTGAACCTAAGTTTGAAAAAAAAAATTGAAAGTTAAAAGAAATGAAAAGATAAAGAAATGAAAAGAAAAAGGAAAGAAAAAAATGAGAAAGATTGAAAAAAATGTTGAGAAAGAAAGAGCTTGTGATTTTTGGAGTTGTTGAAGTATAAAGTTCTATGGTATGATGTGATTCTATAAGTAATTGTTGTGATGTTGGAGTTGGATGTGGAGCTGTTGATTATGTTCTTTGATTGCTATATGCGTATAACCCGCATTTACCACCACGTTATCCCAGATTTTATCCTACCCATCACCCTAGCCACGTTACAAGCCTATAAAGACCTTTTTGATCGGCATGTACATGTTTTTAGTTCTTGTGAAGTGAGTCAATTGCCAAAGCTAGTGAGTATTACTTGCATTTCGAGTCGACTTCCGCATTAGGATTGAGTGACTACCCTTAAACACGTGCATGAGGTTGAACGTTCTTTGTTGGTGAGCCCTAATTTGACATAATTGTGAGATTGAACGTTCTTTGTTGGTAAATCCATTAGTTGATTCTTGGTGACCCGAATAACCCTAGACCTTAAATATTAGTTTTAATCACTCTCATTTCCCGTAGTTAATTAGCAGTCAATCAGTAGTTAATTAGTTAATCAATAATTCTCAACCAAGGCCCTTTTCACAGTTTAAGCTTTTTAGAACTAATAGAGTTCAATTGCTTCCCTAAGGATTCGATCCTTACTTCCCTAGCTACATTAGTTAGAGTTGTTTGGTTTATTTTTGATAGGTGTGCGATAGCCTCATCAAATAGAAAGTTTAATTTTCATAAGCTTGAATTAGAATGTTCTGATCAATATAGTTTAGCCAACAGTTTTATGAATAAAGGAAAGAAGTTAATTTTAAAGTTGATTAGATACTTAATCAACAAGAAAGGTAGTCGTGAATTTTGTTCACATGATTAATAGAAGTAATGAGCAATTATTTTATATATAATACCACTCACAGTTTAATGTGTGGTCAAGAAAAAAGTAAGTTATTAGCCACTCACAGTTAATGTGTGGTACAGGAGGTTCAGTTTAATTGAAGGACTCACATAAGTTAATTTGGAATCGCCTTAAAGCAAAGATAATGAATATGGTTCTTGTTTGTATGCATGTCTTTATGTGATGTTGCATGAGAGTCATAACATTGTTAAACCTGTTACTCACGTAAAGTGTAAGAGGATTCGCACCAAAACTCTTGGAACATATATACCCTGAGTATGAACAATGGGGAGAGTCGTATGGAACAGTGATCTATGACTTCTAATTGGAGTACAAGACGTTGTACTCTTCTATATACAAATGCGCTGGATATCCGTCACCTCGTGTCACATAGGTAATACCTTCTTGGAGTTGCTCCAAAGTTGGTGCCCATTGGGGCGATTTTAAAGGAAAGGAAACCCATTCGATGCCGAATCAAAAAGTTAAATATAATAATAACCTTATTGAGTCCATGTACAGGTAAGAAGGTTGTCGAAGGTAAGTTGAGTGCATGTTTTATTTCTTATTGTTATTGCATAGTCTTTAGTAGTTATGTACTCAACTTTGCTGATTGTTTGTTTTGTGTGCATGGCTTTGTCTTGGACTTGGCCCTACGATGACCCACTTGTGGTGAGTAGTTGTCTAGTAAAAGGAAAGCTGCAGGTACAAGTGGGCATAAGTCATTTCATGATGGGGTGGAGTGAGAGTGCTTGCTGTGGTTGTAGTTTTACTTTATTTCAATTGCTTACAGAGACTAACGTTTATTTGGTTGTTTGGATTTTGAAAGACTTCTGATTAGTAATTTTGGTTTTGGTTTTTAAAAGGGCCATTAACATGGTTCCGAAGCGTAATAAATTTAAAGTTAATTTTATTTTAAAGTTGTTTGAAGTTTAGTTTTAAACTGTTTTGGTTTTTAAGACTTCCTCTGTAGTACTTTGATAAATGCCTTAGTCGTTATCACGGTGGCGGTAATACCTTGGTTTTCCATATATAGTAGTTTAATAAACGTAATATCTACTAGTTTACCATGTTTTCTGGAAAAATAGGAAGTAGGAAGTTAAGGAAAATCTAGGGTGTTACATGTGCCGGTTGATGACCCGTCCCGCCCCGTTTTGTCACGTTTAGAATGACTAAGTGTGACATGGGCTGGTAGTGTTCGTTCGTGGGAAAAATTTGGGTTCCTTTCCCGATGGTCCAACGTGTGCTGCGAAGGGCTGTTTGACCTCCGCGATTCGCTGGGTCCATTTGCCGATGCATCATGTGTTGCAGTTTCACTTGGAGACCGGCGTCCACGCATTCCGCTGGTCGATGCATAATTCCTACTCCCCCTCTCCCTTGCCCGTGAAACGGAAAATGAGTGGGGGGGTTTCAGACCCATGCCTTCGTCCAGTTTCTGCGTGTGAAATGCCAGTTCCGTTCATGTTAAGGAATCAATTAAGAGTAGCAACTGCTTCTTCAAATTAAGGAGTTGGAATGTTGATACTAAAGTAATTTCCGGAGGAGCCTGACGATGACGGGGGTCACCGTTGGTCCTTCCTTATCCTCCATACCATACAGAGTTTCGTTTCCTGAGTGTAGGAAGTAGTCGATCTGATGAAGTCGGTGAGTGAGTTTGTTCACTAATACTTACTATTAAGAGAAGTAACTTGCAAATAAAATTTTTGAAATGTCTTTCCCCTCAGACGGCACCATGTTCCAAGTAGAAACAATATGATCCAAAGAAGAATCTTGATTGAATGGGAAAGGATCAATATCAAAGAGGTCCAAGGTCTGAAGGAGATGTCCGAAGGTCCTGCACCAGTGGACAAGATTACTTGCCTCGGGGGTGTGTCTCGATAGGGCTGTTCAAAATAATCCAATCCGAGCGATCTGATTCGTGATCCGATAAAGTCGGATAATTTTTATTTTTTGATTCCAAATACCCGATAAGAGTTAGGTCGGATACGGATCACGTTTATTAAATTGTCGGATATCCAAAATATCCGAAAATGTGAAAAAAGTAGGCTTTCCGGATCGGTCGGATCGCACTTATTTCAGATCGTATCACTCGGACCGGATCGGATTATTACGTTAAATTTCAGAGTTTTGTGTTTTTTGGGCTAAATTTTTTATTAAGTAATAACTTTTCGAATCGTCGGATATCCGGATATCCGATCCGACAATTTCGGATATTTTGGATAGGATATCTAGTTTTATTCGGATCAGATACGGATCAAGTTTTGGTTGATCCGAATGAACACCCCTAGTGTCCGAGGAACGCCCCTCTGATGCTAAAGTAAGCAAATGTGTAAAAGTCAAGTCTAAAAATGTATTAGCTTGATAGTATAAGTGTTAATAGCATAAAATTGAATACTTGTAAGAGTGTCATAAATGTTTGTATTTATAGACAAATGTCACCTTTTGTATGGCGGTTTGATGGCATCTGGCAAGAAATGCCGAAAGGTCGTGTAATGGGCTTGTTGTTGGGCTCTTAGACCGCTTGTAATAACTTTGTGTAGTGTATGGGCCTAACCAATATGTTCATGTGGGCTTAGCCTTTGTATTTTATATAAATGGATTGTGTTTGTATTTTGTTCAATTGGGCTTGGCCCATTCGAATTCTATTGGGCTCAAGTAAAGTTACTTGGGTACCTAAACAAAAGGAAGTAAGGGTGTTTAGCACAAACTTGCACAATTATTAAATAGGCACAACCTATCACAAGTTATCTTTCTGTATATATTTGAATTGTTACAGTAATTAATAATTGTGCAAATAGTATCAAAGAGTGGACTATACAGTAGTATCCTTCGAACTAAACTAAAGTATCATGCGAATTAAGTGTTAATTGATTATGGAGATTGAAGCATGTAATTTTTCTTCAATTTGTGTTGTAATTAATCTAATAATACTTTGGTTATTATAAAAATCTAGTCAATATGTATCTTAATTGATTTAAGAATAGCTTGTTAATTATGGAATAGTCTTTAATTGTGTAGTTAGCCCTGTTGTTTTGGACTGAAACAGAACTGAACTGAACGGAATTGTAGTGAACTTAAAGGAGATGAATTAAATTGAATTGAGCTGAACTGAACTGAATTGAAGTAGACTAAAATTAAATAATAATTATAATGGAGATGAGCTGAACTGAACTGAATTAAAGTGAACTTAAAGGAGATAAATTGAATTGAAGTGAGCTGAACTGAAGTAGACTGAAATGAAATACTCCTTTCTTTCCTAGTAATTATAATTATAATCCGATGAGCTGAATTGCTGAGATGAGCTGAACTGCTGGACTGAACTGATGTAAAACATACTTCCTTTCCTACTACAATAAATTGAGCACTTTCCTTTAGTCACTAATGAGTTAGTAGCTACTTTCAAATCAATAATAATGCACCATAATAAATGAGTATATTTTTAAATCGCATTTTTTTTTCATTTTTTTTTTTATTAAAATTTGCAACTATAAAGAAACAAAACAAAACGTGTAGCTCAGTGATCCCTGTACTACTGTAAAGTACAAGTAAAGATGGGAGAAATTGACACGAACTGATAACTCCACACAAAATCGACCCGTTATTGACGGGTTGACACAGCATGACAGTTTATTAAATGAGTACGGTTAGGGTTACAAGTTCCACCCCGTTTAAGTAAACGGATTGACTCGACACGAAATAACACGATTCCACCTTATAATATACAAAAGTATGTTAAAAAAGACATGACCTGCTAACTCGACACGAAATCGACCAGTTATTAGTGGGTTTTGGTCAACAATGTTAACCCGTTTAAATAAACGGGTTGGCACGAAACGACACGTTTATTAAACAGGTCAGATTAGGATTGGAGGGGTTCAACCCGTTTATGTAAGTAACGCGACTCAAAAACGACACAACACGACACGTTTCCCAATTGTATCCACAAGGTTGTAGGTTCGGCTCCTGTCATGGACATTTTCCTGTTAATTTACTTTTTTTTTTTAAATCTTAGTTTCATTGTTGTTGGGAGTATTTTTATTTCTTTATTCAATTATTGAAATTTACGATTCAACTTTTACTACTGTTTTAAATTTTAATTTTTAATAGGTACTTCAACATGTTTGTAATTGTTAGTTGTTAATTTGTTATTAGATTTATTAGTTTCATTTACTTGGTTATTAGTGTACTTTTGTGTTCATACACGATTGAAATCCGCTGTGATTATGTGACCATCCAACTTCATGCCGGAATGCCCGAACAGCCATTCTTCCGGTATAGATTGAACCCCATCAATACTCATATAGGCGATTACTAGTGTAATACCCGTGTTGTAATCCCATGTCAGTAATGTGTTTGTCTACTAATGATATCATATCCAATACTTTCATTTTTAAACTAGGGGTGCTTATCGAGCAAGTCCATCACATATTTTTTTCATATATTGATAACAATTGAAAATATTGACATCTTATATATTCATAACAAACTTCAAGGTTCACATCGCCTATTTTTTTGTTTAAACTACCATAATACAGTGAAATAGTACTCACCTTTAATATATTGATATCATGTGCACTAGTAATACAATTCAAATATTGACATACCTATAATGATAATAAAATATTGAAATCCCGTCGAATAATAATTCCCAATTCAAATTACATATTAATAATAAACTCCATATTTTGTGTAATTGGTTTTTTTTTCAAATACCACAATAATCGTAATAATAGCTAGTAATAATAGTACAGTTCAAATATTGACAAACATATAACGAAATTTTAAATATCCAATTTTTAAGAATGACCACAACAGTAATTTATCCCTTTCAATATCCAATTTTTAAACTAAATCTTCCTATGTAGCAAAATAAAATTATAAAAAAAATATTGTACAAAATTAAAAACAAACAATAGTAAAAACTTTAAGGGTTTTTCTAAGGTGTACCCATATGTTTTTGCGTTTTCTAAGTTGTACCCAATGTTTTTTAAAATTCTCAACTGTACCCATAAACTCACCTAATTTTCTAAGTTGTGCTCTTTGTAATTAATTATCCATTGAAAATTTTCGTTATTTTTGTTTTAATTAATTCTTTTATTGTAATTAATATTCAGATGATTTAGATTTATCCCTTAAGAAACTTCAAAAGATTATAGGACTGAATAAAATTAACCAAATTTGTAACTTAAAATTGGCTAAAAGGGGCACAACTAAATAATATTGGTTAGCCCAAGGGTATTACTGAGGATTTTGAAAAACATTGGGTACAACTTAGAAAACGCAAAAAGTCATTGGTACACCTTAGGAAAACCCATATTTTAAATAATTACAACAAACAATAGTACACAATTATTAATATATTGCAGAAAAACACAAAAACCAAAAATAAAGGGAACCTTATTACAACAATTGGGCCGATCCTTTTCCTTAAGGTTAACAATCTCTTTAACAATTGGGCCAACCCTTTTTCCTTAAGGTTAACAATCACTTTAATATAACATGTATGTTGGCCCATTCCCCTACTGATTGGATTAAAAAAACTACTTAAACCCACTCCAACACATCCACTTATTGTGTACAAACATACTAAATCTATTTCCATGCAAGTCCAAACCAAGTCATGTGACCACAAACTTAGACAACCTTCATATTAACGCACATCAACTTCAAACACCATAACCAAACTTCACAAAATCTTACCTTCAAATATATCAATCACTGTAATCCATGTTTCAAATCCTTCATCACCCTTCAACACCATGTTTGGTGATTATTTCCATCATAACCTACATTAAACAACTAATATGGTGGTCATGAGGGTGTTACCTTTACCCAATACTTGCCATGAACAATGGAGGAGCCACCACAAACCGGATCAAAACATGAGGATATTCATTCAAATCATATGGAAATGAATACGCGAATATTGAAAACCTTTTTATCAGATGTTAAGATGTTGGTTGTTGACATTCAATCAATTGCTCCATGGTCTGAACTTGGCTAGGCATTAACTACCAAATTTACACTTCTACAAATGTAAGAACTGATTTACTGATTTTTTTTTTTTTTAAANTATTCAATTATTGAAATTTACGATTCAACTTTTACTACTGTTTTAAATTTTAATTTTTAATAGGTACTTCAACATGTTTGTAATTGTTAGTTGTTAATTTGTTATTAGATTTATTAGTTTCATTTACTTGGTTATTAGTGTACTTTTGTGTTCATACACGATTGAAATCCGCTGTGATTATGTGACCATCCAACTTCATGCCGGAATGCCCGAACAGCCATTCTTCCGGTATAGATTGAACCCCATCAATACTCATATAGGCGATTACTAGTGTAATACCCGTGTTGTAATCCCATGTCAGTAATGTGTTTGTCTACTAATGATATCATATCCAATACTTTCATTTTTAAACTAGGGGTGCTTATCGAGCAAGTCCATCACATATTTTTTTCATATATTGATAACAATTGAAAATATTGACATCTTATATATTCATAACAAACTTCAAGGTTCACATCGCCTATTTTTTTGTTTAAACTACCATAATACAGTGAAATAGTACTCACCTTTAATATATTGATATCATGTGCACTAGTAATACAATTCAAATATTGACATACCTATAATGATAATAAAATATTGAAATCCCGTCGAATAATAATTCCCAATTCAAATTACATATTAATAATAAACTCCATATTTTGTGTAATTGGTTTTTTTTTCAAATACCACAATAATCGTAATAATAGCTAGTAATAATAGTACAGTTCAAATATTGACAAACATATAACGAAATTTTAAATATCCAATTTTTAAGAATGACCACAACAGTAATTTATCCCTTTCAATATCCAATTTTTAAACTAAATCTTCCTATGTAGCAAAATAAAATTATAAAAAAAATATTGTACAAAATTAAAAACAAACAATAGTAAAAACTTTAAGGGTTTTTCTAAGGTGTACCCATATGTTTTTGCGTTTTCTAAGTTGTACCCAATGTTTTTTAAAATTCTCAACTGTACCCATAAACTCACCTAATTTTCTAAGTTGTGCTCTTTGTAATTAATTATCCATTGAAAATTTTCGTTATTTTTGTTTTAATTAATTCTTTTATTGTAATTAATATTCAGATGATTTAGATTTATCCCTTAAGAAACTTCAAAAGATTATAGGACTGAATAAAATTAACCAAATTTGTAACTTAAAATTGGCTAAAAGGGGCACAACTAAATAATATTGGTTAGCCCAAGGGTATTACTGAGGATTTTGAAAAACATTGGGTACAACTTAGAAAACGCAAAAAGTCATTGGTACACCTTAGGAAAACCCATATTTTAAATAATTACAACAAACAATAGTACACAATTATTAATATATTGCAGAAAAACACAAAAACCAAAAATAAAGGGAACCTTATTACAACAATTGGGCCGATCCTTTTCCTTAAGGTTAACAATCTCTTTAACAATTGGGCCAACCCTTTTTCCTTAAGGTTAACAATCACTTTAATATAACATGTATGTTGGCCCATTCCCCTACTGATTGGATTAAAAAAACTACTTAAACCCACTCCAACACATCCACTTATTGTGTACAAACATACTAAATCTATTTCCATGCAAGTCCAAACCAAGTCATGTGACCACAAACTTAGACAACCTTCATATTAACGCACATCAACTTCAAACACCATAACCAAACTTCACAAAATCTTACCTTCAAATATATCAATCACTGTAATCCATGTTTCAAATCCTTCATCACCCTTCAACACCATGTTTGGTGATTATTTCCATCATAACCTACATTAAACAACTAATATGGTGGTCATGAGGGTGTTACCTTTACCCAATACTTGCCATGAACAATGGAGGAGCCACCACAAACCGGATCAAAACATGAGGATATTCATTCAAATCATATGGAAATGAATACGCGAATATTGAAAACCTTTTTATCAGATGTTAAGATGTTGGTTGTTGACATTCAATCAATTGCTCCATGGTCTGAACTTGGCTAGGCATTAACTACCAAATTTACACTTCTACAAATGTAAGAACTGATTTACTGATTTTTTTTTTTTTTAAAGTAAATTAAATATCATCAAAAAAACAACACTTTTTAAAAACTTGAGGAAAAAACCTGCATTTCATATTTTTAAAACTTGAGGGAAAAAAACTAAAAAACTTTATCAATAAACACAAACAAAGACGAGGAAAGGATATTTAACTGGTCTCCACAAACATAAATACCCAACAACCCTTTTTAAATTAGTCCCCACAAACAAAAATACCCAACAACCCAAAAGCACCCATTGAAAACTAACTCCGTTTTTCCTACTAAACCAAGCTGACCCAACCTAATAATAAACACAAATATTTAAATCAACCTTACTAATTTACCCTTTTGAGGTATTTACTCTGTATCTCAAGTTGAGTTACAAGTAATTTCTGTGAGGGAAAATTCTAAATTAATCAAGTTGATCAATTTATCAAATTTATCACAGGGGCGAAAATGTCATTCCAAGGGTGATAAAGTGTTTCTAAGGGCCTGTTTACTTCAACTGAAAACAACTGAACTAAACTGAACTCAATTGATTGGAGCTGAACTGAAAGTTTTTTATGAAGGATTAATGAGTAGCAAAATAAGAGAAGAGCTAAACTGAACTGAGCTGAGCTGAGCTGAACTGATTTTAAGGTGAAGTAAACACACCCTAATATTTTTACTGCAAACTAGCAGACTAGTAGAATTGTGTGGCAGACCTAGAAATTTAGGTGTGGGTTGGTCACTTGGTCAATTGTGATGTTTTCTTGAACAAGGTGGTGATGGGAATCAGTAATTTGGGAGCAAGTATACATCCAAAGTAACGTTGGTTCAAAGGATGACAATTTCGTAGTTTTACAATTGTATTTTCGATTTTCAAGTTAGAAATATACATTTTTAGTCACAATTTTTTTTAAGTCACGGTGCAAAAATTTTAAGTTACAAAAATATAATTTACATTCAAGTTACAATGTATATACTTTCAAATCAGAATGGATGAGTTTTAGTCAGCAAAAAAAAAGAAAATTTAAGCTGGGTTAGCTATGCTACTGATTGCTATTGGTATATCACAACTCGTAATTTGGGGCGGTTTTTTCAATTCATCGAGTGGGAATAACTTAAATTATAGATCTAGAGTTAAGCTAGACCAGAGGAGGTCATTTTCGTAATTTCATAAATTTTCTTTTTCAAGTCACAAATAGTTACTTTTCAATAGAGGTGGTTATTGGAAGGGTTGGTTCGGGATCGGTGCGGGTTGGGTCGAGTCGGGTCATTGTGGGTTGTTGGTCAATAGCAGGTTATTATTGGTTGAGAACTTGAGACAATAAATATAAAAGAGGATTAGAAATCTAAGTGATCGAGCCATTACTGAAAAAATATGCATACGAATCTATCCATATAATTTATTTTGTCAAAATTTGATTCTTGAAAAAGTTATTATTGGATTATTATTTTAACCCTATAACGACACTGTCCAATAATTACCTTGTTCAATAATGACCCTACCTAATAAAAGTGTTGTTGAGTTGACCCTAACAGTTGTTCAATTGGATCGGCTAAAATATGATCCGTATCTGATCCAAACCAAGTTGGATATCCAATCCAAAATATCCAGAAAAGGTCGGATGGATAACCGGATATCTGATGATCCGAAAATATAATTATGAAGTTAAAAGTTAATTTGAAAATAATACAAAACTACTAAATTCAATGAAATAATTCAATCCGATCCAACTGATTCAGTCTGAAATGTGCACGATCCTATCCGTGATCCGATTGTTCCGATCCGAGAAGCCTAAATTTTCAAGTGTTTCGGAAATTTCAGATATCCGATAATGATTAAAGTGTGATCCGTATCCGATTCGATAAGTTTCGGATATCCAATTTGAAATATCCAAAACCAAAAAATTATAAAAATTATCCGACTTTCTCGGATCGAATCGCTCGGATCACAAATCGGACAGCTTGGATCGGATTATTTTGAACAGTCATTGGGCAACCATGCCTAATAACCAGATTTAATTTTTAAGTTACAATAGTTAATTTTTAAGTCACAATTTTAACAAGTCACTGTACATATTTTTGTAAGTCACAAAAATTATTTTAAATTCAAATTGAAGGTATATGTTTTCAATTCAAGAGTAGTAATTTCAAGACAAAAAATAAAAAAATAAAAATCCTCCTCTATGCCAGTTTTGCTCTTGGTATGTCATAGTTGCCGAGTTGGGGTCCTTCGTGGCACCTTGAAGAGGCGATAAAAACCAAACACCTCCATTAATATGTTGAACTGATCAAATAAAATGGATCAATAAAACCAACTTAGAAAGATGTCACGGTCTTTTTCTGGGTAATAATCGGATTTTTCAGGTTATGGTGGAGACTTTTGTCTCTTTGAATGAATGTTGAAAACTACGTGATCGATGAACATCCTTATGATAAATTTTTAAGATGTATTTTAGGTCGAATACAATGACTTAGGCCCTGTTTTTTTGGACTTAAATTATTGACACTTCAATTCAGTTCAGCTCTATTCAATTCAATTCAGCTCTATTCAATTCAATTCAGCTCTATTCAATTCAATTTAGCTCATCTCCGTTATAATTACTACTTCATTTCAGTCCCCTTTAATTCAGTTAAGTTCAGTTCACTTCAGTTCAATTTAATTCAGCTTCTTTCAATTCAATTCAGCTCTGTTTCAATCCAAAAGAACATGGCCTTAGTACTTCATCTCGGTGGTATTTACTATCGATTTGATTAGACTAGTCGACATTATACTACAATAATCTAATATTATATAGAATTCACTGTTTATTTAACTAAAGTCAATAAGGGAATTATGCAAATAAATGGGTTTGGTGTAGCTGACCATGCAAATGGCTGTTTAATTAATATATTTGAAAGTTAACACGTTTAAGTTAAGGTTATATTAATTCCAATATGTAATATAATGTGTCACGCTAATCAATTCTAAAATGCAATGGTTAAGATTCAAATTAATACAAAACAAAATAAAAAAATTATTTTCACAGTGATAGGGCTTTGGGTTATTTCAGTTCAGTTCAGGTTAGGTTAGTACAAATGATCACACTCGTTGTTTAATATTTGGTTGAATTCAGTTTGGTTCGTCAATTTTTTAAGCTTATTACAAATCAATTCACTTTGAGTATGTCATTTTTAAGTTCAATTCAGTTCAACTCAATGATTTGCCGATCAATAAAAGTGTAGGTCATTCTCCTTTCAAGTCATTATCAGGTTATAAGCCGTTTTTAGTTCAAGTTATTTCAATTCTAGTCAAAGACAATTTAGTTAACCCGGTGAAGTGTGTGGTAGGTATTTTAGTAGTAGTATATGATATAATATATAAACGATTCTTGTGTCTCAACCACCATCTTAACCTTTTGATTGAGTTGATCCTCTAATATGGTATTAAGACTATTAACGCCAATGTAACACAAAGGTTACGGTGTCGAATTTCATTCCTCCTTTCTAAGTGAAATTAATAAGAACTAGGTATGATGGACCAAAACCTTAATGAGGGCACGTTTCTCAACATTCATACAATATGCATCTATCATGGATCCTTTATATTGGACATCCTCAATACAAGTCCGAATCATGTATTCTATTGTTGTTGTCCTCTTAAACCTCCCTTCAACCGTTATTATTACTCCAAAAATGTTGAATGTGTAAACCACACAAACATTACCTAGGGTAGGTTGAGTATTATTTTGACAGATACAAGCACTAATTAAATAACCATAAGCTTCTTTAACCTTAGACAATTTGAAATTCTACCATAAAATCTAACCAAAATGAAAATAGTGATGGAATCAGTACTGAATCCCTCTTTAAACATTAAGGGAGTGTTTTGGTATGATAAAAAATCAATGTAGGAAACGGATTCATAAAAGGATAGTGTTACCATGCGTTTGCTATGGAGTTTAGGAAACGTAATCAAGTTCTTGAGGGAAACAAATTCCCTTACATTGTTACCTTCCTAAACTCAGTGGAAACAAATCACGTTTCAATCTGGAAAAAGCTGACCTTTCCTTCTCCTTCCTACTCAACTCTCTCACCATGGCACAAACATCATCATCTCTCATCAATCTCACACACGACAATCAATTATACAGTCACAACATACAGCTTAAATATTCATTCACAAAACAGCGAACTATAAATTACACGACAATTTTTTTCAATGATTCACACAAAAGAGGATAACAAAATGAAATTATTATTGTTTTTCCCTACGTAATTGTACATCCTGATTATTTCAACAATTTCAAGTTATAAAAGAGGAATAAAATAAAAAAGGAATCAAAACAAAGAAAAAACAACAATTTCATTAAAAGAGGAATTACCTAGAGTAAGATTTTAATCAAATTGCTGTGAAATTGAACTTTAATTGATCTCTCTTTCTACTTTGCAATTTTGAGGCTTTAATACCCACCATTAATTTCTAGAAACTACAGAGGAGTTTTGCACTCCAGTATTTTGGGGAAAGAGAGAGAAGAGGGAGGGGCATAGAAACCGTTGATTGTAATTTTTACATTTCCTTAATGATATTCCAAACAACTAGTAAGGGTAACATTAACCTTTTCCATCCTTATTCGTTTCCAATCCGTTACCTATACAACTTCAATACCAAACACTCTCTAAGTATAAGAAATTACTTCACATACAACCGTACAACTACCAATGCAAAATTTTGGACAACATTAAACTTTTCACCAAACAAAACTCTTTTACAAACTTACAAACAATGTACCCCCACTACACAACTCTCCGACATTATTAACTAATCTTCCTCAATAAAGTTGCAAATAATTTTCCTTTCAAAAAAAAAAAAAAAAGTTGCAAATAATTTCAACTATGCCACTTGATAAATTTAACTTATAATAATAATCAACTTGAGAAATTAAAAACCCCCCGTACCTCTCAAGTCCTCAACTTAAACACAGTATTCTCACTCGAATTTCTCACTCTTTGTGCTTTGTAAAATCAAACAACATTGAAAACAAAAATGAGAACTTTCAATTCAATTTTCCGAAGAAATTCCTCATCAAATTTGATGAGAGCAATCACCAAACAAAGCACAACCTCATTTTGCACCGATACTATCGATGGAATCAGTAGCTCTCGAGTCAAAGTTTTTGATCGTGATCTCAAACGCAAACAGGTGAATTTTATGAATTTACATTTTTTCGAATTATATGAAATGATTAAATGATGATGTTAATCAACTTGAATTTCAAAATTACTTGATTTTGTTTTGATTATGTAGTAAAAAATGATGATTTTGCTTGTTTGCATTTGATATGTAATATATTGATTATAATTATAAAGTATTATTGGTATTCAATTAATTTCTGTGATTTTGAATTATTAGTTTCGTTTATGAAAGATACTTAATTAGTTTGCATTGATTAATTCGGCCGAAGCAAAGTGAGCAGGCAATTACTATTTGAGTATTTGTGGTGGTTATGTGTATAAGGTAGCCGTTTGCGAAACCGGGAAGTTATGCTATGTTTTTAACAATTCTAACAAGTGGCCGGCGGTATTGCGAAAATAGCTATGTTTTGTAACAGTTTCGAACACTGGCTAAAGGGTGGAAAGCAGGCAATTGCTACGTTGTGGTGCTTGTGAAGGTGTGTATGAGGTACTGGTTGGCGAAACTTCAAAGTTATGTCATATCTTGTATAAATTTGAACACCGGCTAACGCACGAAAGATAGGCAATTGCTATTTTGTGGTGCTTGTGTAGTAGGTATTGATTGGTTGTTGGCGAAAGTTTGAAGATATACTATGTCTTGAAACCGTGTGTTGGAGAGTGTAGTTTTTGTGATCATACTAGTATAGCTTAAGGATTTGATTTGTTCATCTAGTTGAGCTTTTTCGGAATATTAGTTTGCTATTAGTAGCACCAAAAGTCCGTAGAAATTTAGATGGTCATGAGTGAATGTGGATATCTAAATATCAAGTACTTTACTATTGAAAATTCATTTCTCGTTTTGCAGCGTGATCGTGCAGCATGGTTGGCACGCTCTGACGATTCGTTTGTCAATTCTGTTGCTGATAATCTTTTGGATCGCCTAGAGGTAAATTTTTTTGGTATTTGTGACAATGATGTTTGGTTTGCAAAATATAGTGATGTAATATGTTTTCTTTCTTTTTTACAAATCTCTAAAGTTTTTTGTAAATGTTAATGACATCTTTTTCTTTTCCCCTTTCTATTATTGCATTAGTTGACCAAATTCCTATCTTGATAGTTGATATCATCTTTGCAAATATGTTTCATCTATAGCACCTTGCTAACTTGTGTCTAATTGCTTATCTATATTTGTACTGTTCAATGGTGAATGCCAATTAGTATTCGAAACATTCACTTTTTGGTCCTTTTTTTTGAAACGCCAAAGGGTTCTACTTTAGTAGTATTACAGTGCCTGTTCCTACTCTATTGGTCATGTGAGAGACATTCTATTGGAATTTCTTAAAGGTCAATTTGTTTTGTTGATGTGTTTGTGGAAGGTTGATTGCTTGAGATATAAGTGTCTCATCTTCTGAGTTTTTATTACAAATAGATTGCAGTATTAGGACTAAGTACGGTTATCATTTCCACGAGGATGATGCAGTGTCTTTTATCCCATTGTTTTACTAGATATATCGCCACAATAGTCTTATACTTTCTTGTTTTAACTTGTAGGATTGCAAAAAATCATTTCCCACAGCATTATGTCTTGGAGGCTCCCTAAAAGCAACAAGGCATTTGCTGCGTGGGCGGGGTAAGTGTTTAAACTTTGTACTCCTGGTTTGGCACGATTCTCTTGAAGAATTTCTAGTACCATCAGAGGAAGGAAATTTAGTTTGAAATTTGGAGGACAAAATATGCATATTAAAGGATGCGTGCTCTTAAGAATTGGTGTCATTATCTTGGAAACTATTAAATTGAAACTGGAAGGCTTTCTGATTTTATATAGTGTAGACTAGAATTTTTACTTCGTAGTTCTTTATGCTAGTAATTCATAGCATTCACTCACTCTCTTGTTAGAGATTTACAGTAATTCTGTCAAGGCTTGTGTCTTGGGGTAAATATAGGTGCTCAGGTCATTTTAGTTCGAACATTTATGATAAATGGGCTTTGAACATATGAAGTTTGATGAAAGAAGTGATATTACGTTTTATAACATTATTTCTTATGGGTTGTTTTCAATCCAAATTAAGTGATGTGTATGTTTTTTATATTCTCATGAATATGAGAATGAAAACTTCCTTAGGCTACCAAGGACATTAACTTGGTTATTCATATGTTGGAGAAGTTACTTGGTAATGCTACTCTATATAAGCTTGCTTTCTCATCCTTTGTTTTCTGCAGAAATAGAGAATGAGTGTTTACATAAACAAGTTCACAAGTTTCTTTCTAAATTTATTTTGAAGATCATCAAAGTAAATTGCTTTCTCCATTGTATCTCATTAGTTGTTTCGTGTAAACCCGGTGATTCTTAGAGGGGCGAAATTAAACTAATAGGAAAATGTAGTTTTCGTGCCTTGGAGTGGTATATCCGGTTCCTTTGTTCATCCCCTATTTCTAACAATCTATTAGTTTAATTTTCCTTTATTTTTGGATATGACTTCATCACTCAAGGACATGGCTTTAAACTTCCAAAAATTGGACAAATTTGAAGGTGTGGGTTATCGAAGATGGCAAAAGAAAATGCATTTTTTGCTGACAACTTTGAATGTTGTGTATGTTCTCACAACACCGATGCCACAAGATGGAGAAGAAGAGCCCTTGGAAATTACAAGGAGGAGGACAAAGTGGGAAAATGATGATTACATTTGTCGTGGTCACATTCTCAATGCTCTTTCTGACACTTTGTTTGATCTTTACCAAAATATTGAGAGTACAAAGGAACTTTGGGGAATGATTCTACGGTCAAAGTAATGGTATTGCGGAAAGGAAGAATCGGACTTTAAAAGAAATGGTTAATTCCATGCTTTCTAATTCGGGTCTTAGTGACGGTTTTTGGGGTGAAGCTATGCTTACAGCTTGTTATGTCTTGAATCGAGTTCCGAATAAACGGAATAAGACTACCCCTTATGAACTTTAGTACAAAAGGAAGCCTAATCTCATTTACCTATTGTATGGGGATGTAGAGCAATTGTCAAATTGACAGAACCTAAACGTAAAACGTTGGGTGAAAAAGGAATTGATTGCATCTTTATAGGCTATGCTGAACATAGCAAAGCCTATAGGTTTTATGTCATTGAACACAATGACTTTGTCTCTATTCATACAGTGATTGAGTCAAGGGGTGCAATTTTTGATGAAGTTCGTTTCTCATCAATTCCGAGGCCAAAGGACATGATACATAGTACTAGTTCCGATGTTGTAGATGATATTAAAAAGGATCATGAAACTACAACACCGGAAATTAGGAAAAGTAAAAGAATTAGAAAAGAGAAATCTTTTGGACCAGATTCAACTATACTTAGTTGAAGGGTCAAGGGAGACTATAGAGACTGAAACTTCATATTGTTACCATATGGAGGAGGATCCGAAAACCTTTGATGAGGCTATGAAGTCTCATGATGGCGCTTTTTGGAAAGAGGGTTGAAATGATGAAATGGATTCAATAATGGGAAATAATGCTTGGATTTTGTCGGACTTACCCCTCGGTTGCAAACCACTTGGTTGTAAATGGATTTTCGTTACGAAAAGAAGAATCGATGGAACCATCATAAAACACAAGGCCCGTTTAGTGGTCCAAAGTTTTAGGCAAAAGTATGGTATCGATTACTTTGACACTTATGCTCCGGTAGCAAGGATAACTACCATTAGACTATTAATTGCTTTATCGGCGATTCATGGTCTTGAAATTCACCAAATGGATGTCAAAATTGCCTTCCTTAATGGCGAATTGGAGGAGGAAGTGTACATGAATCAACCTGAATGTTTCAAAGTCAAAGGACAAGAGACTAAGGTTTGCAAGTTAGTTAGATCTTTGTATGGGCTAAAGCAAGCACCTAAGCAATGGCATCAAAAATTTGATGAAGTTGTCTTGGCTAATGGTTTCAAAATAAATTAGTCTGATAAGTGTGTATATAGTAAATTTGATGAAAATCGTAAAGGTGTTATAATTTGCTTATATGTTGACGATATGCTTATCTTTGGAACCGATTTAGAGCAAGTGGAAAAGACCAATGTTTTTCTCTCAAGTAGCTTTTCAATGAAAGATTTGGGTCAAGCGGATGTTATTCTTGGAATAAGAATAGTGAGAGGTAAAAGGACTATTTCTTTATCACAAACTCATTACATTGAGAAAGTGATTAAGAGGTTTAATGAATCAACCTCAACTCATTTTGCTACTCCGATGGACCCTAATATTAAATTAGTTTCGAGTAGTAGTACACCAATATCTCAATTGGAGTATGCAAGTTTGGTTGGGAGTTTGATGTATGCTATGACATGCACTCGTCCAGATATAGCTTTTGCTATTGGAAAGCTAAGTAGATTTACTAGTAATCCTAGTATGATGCACTGGCAGGCATTAAGGAGAGTGCTAAGATATCTTAACAAAACCATGGATTTTGGTTTGACTTATACCGGTGATCCTTCTATTTTAGAGGGATATTCTTATGCTAGTTGGAATGCTAATAAGGAAAACTATTCGTCTACTAGTGGATGGGTGTTTCTTCTTGGAGGAGGTGTCATCCCATTGGCTTCTAAGAAGTAAACATGTATCACTGATTCCACTATGGCATCGGAATTCATAGCATTGGTTTCATGTTGCAAAGAAGCGGAATGGCTAAGGAATGTGTTGAGTGAGGTTAACTTATGGGTGAAACCTATGTCACCTCTTGCTATACATTGTGATAGTGCATCAACAATTGCGAAAGCATATAGTGAAGTCTACAATGGCAAATCAAGGCATATTGGAGTTAGACATAGCTATGTTCGTGAGATGATTATGCATGGTTGCATAACGGTTAATTTTGTCCGGTCGAATTTGAACTTGGCGGATTCATTTACAAAGCCGTTGCCAAGAGAATTGTTGAGCAAAATGAATAAAGGGATGGGTCTAAAGCCTATTGAACAACCTAAAGTGAAAGAAAACTCGATTTGACGTCTAATACAACATCATTAGATCTCAAATTCAATGAGGATAGTATTTCTCTTGATGGTTGGGAGCACTTGTTATTTCATCCCGAGGTTAGTGCTATTATCTGTAATGTTAAAGGAGGTTGAATTAATTTTCTTAATAAATCTTTGATAAGTGCTCAATTGCGCATGTTTGAAAGATTTACCTATATGAGCTAGAAGTTTGGCCGCTTCACCAAGTACTAGGCTTTGCTTGGAACGCTCATGAATGGATATGGACACCATGGCTTCGAAGGTGTAGAGGGTTTAAGAACCTTGTTGTGCAAGTGTGTATTGTATCTTCAATAATTCGTAGTGATTGTATGATTCAAAGCTTGGTCTATCATTACAATTGGAATTGTTGTAAAGTATACATATACTAAGTGGATATTCAATCTTTAAGACATTTCCATTATGCACGAGCAAGTTTGTTTATGATCATTAGCAAGTTAAAACCGTTCAACATTTATACATAAATGGGAGGAGGATTGTTGGAACATTTATGATAAATGGGTTTTGACGTTTTACAACATTATTTCTTATGGGTTGTTTTCAATCCAAATTAAGTGATGTGTATGTTTTCTATATTCTCATGAATATGAGAATGAAAACTTCCTTAGGTTACCAAGGACATTAACTTGGTTATTCATATGTTGGAGAAGTTACTTGGTAATGCTACCCTATATAAGCTTGCTTTCTCATCCTTTGTTTTCTGCAGAAATAGAGTATTGGTGTTTACATAAACAAGTTCACAAGTTTCTTTCTAAATTTACTTTGAAGATCATCAAAGTAAATTGCTTTCTCCATTATATCTCATTAGTTGTTTCGTGTAAACCCGGGGATTCTTAGAGGGGCGAAATTAAACTAATAGGAAAACGTAGTTTCCGTGCCTTGGAGTGGTATATCCGGTTCCCTTGTTCATCCCCTATTTCTAACAATTTTTGATGACTTTCATGACCTCCTAATTCCGTCATTCTTCAGGCCTTGGTTGCAAGTTTCAGCAAGAGCCTAAAAGGGTTAAAAGAAATAAGTTTCGCAAAAATTTTAGCAAGTGAGACGTTAGAAAAGGATAGTAATGCACTTAAATGTTGACAGCATAGAAACAATCTGTTTTTCTACAGGTTACGTATGATTGACACAACTTCATTTGAAACGAAAGAGTTCTGAATTTAAGTGAAGAATTATATATAGAGAGTGCCTGGTAGCAAGGGCAGCATGGCAGTTCTCTGTTAGTGTATCACAGTTCTGGTTTTAGTTTTCTAGTTATTGTACTTTGTTGAGGATTAGATATTGAAGAGAGAGTGACTGATTTCAGGTGAAAGTTGGAATTAGGTTGACCTTTTGAGTGTTATGTTCATAAGCATTCTTAGTCTGTTTTAATTCAGTGGTCAATTTCTTTTTTGTTTTTTTTTTTTTTTTGGGAAAATGTAAGCTTTTTATTAATCAACAACCAAAATTTCAGTACAACCTAAAGCCAAGTGTCTAAGGTTGACTCAACCAATAGAACACCAGCCAAAAACAGCAAACAACTACCAATAAACAAGCCTGGGATCACCTAGACCAGGCAAAACAAGAACCAAAACAAGCTAGCTCTAACTAATGTGTATTTTTCACTCTGTACAAAGTCTGAATCCAGTCCCTATCATTCACAGCAGCCCTGTCCATCTGCATTCCTTGAAGTTTTAAGCAAACAGCTTCCCTAACTTGATGGCAGATTCTGTCGGTGTGCCATTGCTCCATCCCCCATTACAGTCTATTCCTTGCTTTCCAAATGTAGTAAACTAGAGCAGCAAGACTGCAGTAAAGGACCTGCTGCTGCAGCTTACCTTGACCAGCACTTTTCCAGGTTTTCCAAGCATGCTCAAGACTAAACTCATGTGAATGATTAATCTGCAGCCATCTACAGATATCAGTAAAGCAAGCTTTACTATGCTCACACTGAAAGAACAAATGACTGACTGTTTCTCTGTCCTTGTCACAAATAAAACAAGTCTCAGGGATAGCCATCCCCAAGCTGTGCAGATACACTCTAGTTTTGAGCATCCTCCTCATTGCTAGCAAGCTGATAAATGAGTGTTTAGGGATGTTTATGCCACTCCACAGTCCACATCCAATCAGTCCACTCAACAGGTTCCCCTATATTCTGCAGCTGCTTATAACCTGCTGCAATAGAGTATTTCTCCCCAAACCACCATTTCTTCCTTGCAAAATCCATCTTTATTTCATCCTTTATCCTACAAATGTTCCTCCACCCCCAGCTTGCTGTGGAGGGGGGAGAGTAATCCCACAAGTCAGCATTCCTAATGTAGACATTATGCACCCATTTAACCCAAAGGCTATCAGCTTTGGTTGCAACATGCCACACCAGCTTACCTTGAGCTGCCTTGTTCCATTTAACACAATTCATAATGCCTAGCCCTCCTTGCTTCTTAGCTGTACATACAGATTCCCAAGCAACAGGCACAACCTTTGAACAACTGTATTTGCCTTCCCATAAGAAAGCCCTGCATAATTGAATGATTTTGCTCATAACAGCTTTGGGAAGAACAAACACTTGAGACCAATATGAGTGCATGCCATTCAACACAGCATTGACCAAGGTACATCTTGCAGCATAGGAGAGGTGCCTACTTGACCATTGCTTAATTTTCAGCATAAGCTTGTCCACCAGTTGGTCACAGTCCTGAGCAGCTATCCTTTTTGAGCTCGAAGGGGTAAGAAGGTACTTAAAAGGGAAAGTTCCTTTGATATAACGAGTTAGCTCCCAATGTCCTCTTGTATATACCTAGGTACATTGCCAAAATGGCAGTTTTATCTGCATTGACAGCCAATCCAGAACAAGCAAAAAACTTCTTTAGAGCAGTCTGAATGCATCTCACAGAGCTGTAGTCACCAAAACTAAATATCATGAGGTCATCAGCAAAGATTAAATGGTTAATCTTCATCCCCTGACACCTGTGATGATAAGTGAAATCATCCTGCTCCCCCACTTGTTTCATTAATCTTGAGAGATATTCCATAGGAAGAACAAAAATAAGGGGGGAGAGAGGATCTCCTTGCCTTATTCCTCTCTTCCCAGGGAAAAAACCATGAAGTCCACCATTCAAAGAGATGGAATATGTGGGAGAAGTAATGCACCTCATTATCCATTGTACGAACATACTAGGGAATTCTAAAGCCAGCAACATCTCCTCCATAAATTCCCATGACAGTGAGTCATAGGCCTTCCTGAGATCTATCTATATGGTGCATCTCTTAGGCTTCTTTTTAGAATCATAATTATGCACAACATCCTAACAAACCAGCACATTTTGGAGAATGCTTCTTCCAGGCACAAAGGCAGCTTGCATCTCATTAACAATAGCACCTAACACCTCATTTAGTCTATTACAAAGCATTTTTGAGATAACTTTGTAAATGACATTGCAGCAGGCTATAGGTCTAAACTCTAAACTGCAACACAGTTTAAGGACATTCTACCTTAGGTATCATAGTAAGGGAAGTGGCATTTATTTGCTTCAAAAATTTCCCTGTACCAAAGAAATTCAGCACTGCAGTACACACATCCTCTCCCACCACACCCCAAGCTACTTTAAAGAACTTGCTAGTGTAGCCATCAGGCCCAAAAGCCTTGTCATCATCAATAGCAAATAAGGCATCTTTAACATCCTGTGTAGTGAAAGCTCTGCACAAAGCCACTTGCTGTTCAGGATTCAAAACTACATCTAACCTAACAACCTCCCCGTCCATAGCTGCTCTATTTTCCATTTTTGAACCAAGCAAATCTTTATAATATCCCAAAAAAGCATTAATGACTCCACGCTGATCACTTGCCATACCCCATCCTTGTCCCTAATCATATAAACCCTATTTTGGACCCTTCTTTTCCTTAAGCATGAAACATTTTAGCATCACCTTCCTTAAACCAAGTGGCTTTAGTTTTTTGCCTTAAAAAACTGAATCTTGCCTGATGAGTGGCTTCAGTGGTCAATTTCTCTTTATATTAATCGGGAATCTATTTTACCACGCCTTTATGTTCGATTCTATGATCCATTGTGTTCTTTGAACTGTTTTGAGAGGTTTCGAAAATTATGAAAGTGAAACTATGAAATTGAGTTTCACTTGGATATTGATATGCTAGAGTAATAAACGAAGCTTGTTTTCGTTGCTTTGGGCCCTATTTTAGTTGCTCACTGCTTTACTTGATCGGGCTGTACCGCTGTATGGCCTTTTCTATTGACTATATATGGGGCTATTTAATCATTCATGTATTTATAACATGTTTGGCAAATTTTGTTGTAGGCCATTACTATGCAAAAAGACATTTAAGAACATAATTTACTCCACTTATGTGGTTATACTTTCTAAGATTCATGAACAATCCCCATTTAAGAATAGTGAATCATACTATTGTTGTTTACGGTATCACCTCTTTCATTAGTTTGCTTCTTTTGACGAATTGTTTGAAAGTAGTCATGGCATGATCTCCTTATACAAATTGCATATGTATGGGAACAACAACACTACAACACTCCCAAATTAATGTTATTACTCTAATAGTCATCTAATGGAAAGATGAACCCAAAACTAATAGATATGTAAAATACCACGACTGACTATATCCCCCCTTTTTAGAAGGTTGGGAATATGTTAAATTTCATGTTAAAGATAAATAGGCTTGGGTAACCCAACAAGGAGGAGGAGAGTCAAACTGGTCTATAAGCCCAAGGAGGTTCCATCCTAAAACCAATTGGTAATAGGAGGAGTAACTCCCAAGCTTATAAACTAGTTCAACATCCCCTCTTTCCGACATGGGACAACTCACAAGTGGAGTTCCAAATAGTCCCCCTCACTTGTGACTTTGTGAGTGTCCTTAGAATTCAGAGCTAACTGGCAAGGTCAGAACAAATCCTTTTAGGGGCTGGACATCTTATCGAGGAACCTTAACCAGTTGCTATTAATAACCCAGACCCACAACCTTGGCTCTGATACCATGTTAAATTTCATGTTAAAGATAAATGGGCCTAAGTAACCCAACAAGGAGGAGGAGAGTCAAACCGGTCTATAAGCCCAAGGAGGTTCCATCCTAAAACCAATTGGTAATAGGAGGAGTAACTCCCAAGCTTATAAACTAGTTCAACATCCCCTCTTTCTCCGATATGGGACAACTCACAAGTGGAGTTCTGAATAGAATAGGAGTAGGATGAAACATGAAAGGGTTCCTTGTGAAGTTGATGTTGAAAAGTATGTTGCTATAATGAACTAACAATAAAACTAACAAATTAATAAGACTTTTAAATGAATTAATTATAACTATAATTAAAAGGTAACAAATAATCATTATAAAACTTTAATAAAAAGTTAAAGGTACAAGGAAAAAGAAGCTAAATCATTTTTCTTGTTTTTTCTTTTTCTTTGATTCTTTATAGGTCTACAGAAGCGAATGCTATGAATCTATAGATATAAGAGTGCTAAAACAAGGTTCCTACTCTTTTCGGGTCCAAGCATTTTTCTTTTACAGTTTCTTGAGAGGATCTTCGTGCTTCACCTAGCTTTCAGTCAAGAACATGTTTGTGATATCTTAAATCTTGACATGCATTAGAATGTTCACAACAATGAATAATTGTAGGATACTTTGGTCTGAGTGATCTCATTTAGATCAATGGTTTAACAATCGATATT
This sequence comes from Suaeda aralocaspica, assembly GCA_016808085.1. Classification (NCBI taxonomy): domain Eukaryota; kingdom Viridiplantae; phylum Streptophyta; class Magnoliopsida; order Caryophyllales; family Amaranthaceae; genus Suaeda; species Suaeda aralocaspica. Next base: position 110,186 of record PYUH01000239.1, on the reverse strand, counting down.
GTATTAGGTTAGTATAACAATCAAAGCACACCTTTTGAAAGAGTATTTATTAGCTAATTACATAGGCAAAATTGGATAACAATTTCCAATATCCCATCTGGTATGTATAGTCAATGTTGGATATCAACTAATGGATGTTCTTTCATATTAGGCCTATGCTAATTGGGAAGGCATACAGAGGAAGCCTTTATTTTCTTATGGAATTGACTGAAAGTGTCGTCAGAACTGTGTAAATTTAGCTCACAATATTACATTATTATCTGGGCACTGCATTTCACACACACACAAAAAAAACCACCTTGTGCATATAGGTTATGTGACATATTGATATATGAATAATGATTTTTATTTATTTATTAATTTTTTTTATATGACTTCCCATGATCAATGTGTATGATTTTTTTGAAATTCTGTCGTTTGTGTGTGAGCGCTTGGTCTAAATTCTAAATGTTGGGCACTGTCCAAATTTCCTTTACGCATTTGGGTCTGACGCTATTTGGAGGCAATGGGGTTTAGGAGGAACTATAACATGTTTGATTTTTTTTAGGCTAGTCAAGATGACTACAGCCCAATTTGCTTTTCCTTAGGACTAAAGAAAAGACATTGTTTATGTGCAGTCCATATGGCTTGATTTTATAAGGTTATAGTTAATAATTTTGATTTTCAGAGCAGCACATCTAATTAACCTTGAGACAAAACATTCTTTTGTCAGGCGGCGTTGAAAAGCTCATTATGATGGATTCTTCAGTTGATATGGTCAACTTATGTAAGGATGCAGAGAAGGATATGCCTGACCAAAATGTTGAAACATCTTTCTTTGTAGGTGATGAAGAGTTTCTACCAGTGAAAGAAAAGTATGTTTAGTCATGTCCTTGATAATTATGACTTCTAACATTACTATATGTTTGAGGAGTTTTGATATTACCCTTTTATACATCCAGAGGTCCCATCATTCTAAGATAATTAACTAGAAATCTATTGCATTTGAGTATGATGAAGCATTGTTTACCTCATACAAGTAGTTACTTGTGCTTTTTTATTTTAATGTGTTATTATTGTTATTATTTAATTTATTTATTGAATTTTTGAAAGTTCATTAGATCTGGTCATCAGCTGTTTAGGACTGCACTGGACAAACGATCTTCCTGGAGCCATGATACAGGTACATGACTCTATGCCAAATATGTTAGCACAGATTGATATGTCTTTCAGTTTAATAGTTTTATTCTTATTTATTGCAGAGCAGATTGGCATTGAAGTCTGATGGGCTCTTTTTAGCTGCTATTCTCGGTGGAGAAACATTGAAGTTTGTTAATCTGACTCCCATAGTTCTGGATTTTTAACCTATTTGGTTGTTGATGGTTCTGATTATTTTTTTGTATGGGAATGTTTAGAGAATTGAGGATAGCTTGTACGGTTGCACAAATGGAACGCGAAGGTGGAATTAGTCCGCGTCTATCTCCTCTGGCACAGGTATTCTGTCCCCAATCCATAGCATTTTGAATGTATATCGTGTTAAAATAATTTTCACTGTCATCATTTAGTTCATTGCCCACCCATCTGGAATTTCTGGGTGAGAAGCTAGGATGCATGACCATGCATCTTTTTGAAATTTTCTTGAAGTTTGTAGCTATTTGGTTCACTTATGGATTGGCAAGATTCTGCCTCAATTTCAAAGAAAAAAGGAAGAGGTTGTCAGGTGGGGCATGGGAAAACTATTAAATCATTTAATCAAACAAGACTTAATCCCAAATTGGGGTCAGCTGCATGAACCAAAATGCTAGTCCATGTGGTCTCTCTCTCTCTCTATCTCTCCAGTTATAAAGTGCCATCAGCACATCAAAAGTCCATAACTAGTTTTTCATATCCTTCTTATCTTCGTGCTACCCATGTTGTCTTGGGTCTTCTTTGGCTCCTTTAAATCCATGATCTTAACAATCTATTCTTTTGACTGGTGCTTCTTGTGGTCTCGGTTTTACATGCCCAAACCAACATGTTAGCTTATCCTAATATCCACATCTATAACTTTCCTGTGCTTATCTACAATGTTAATTCTATCCAAATTTTTTCCACCCATCAATCTCAAGTTCTCGACAACTCCCATCTTCTTTGTTTTTTATTTTATTTATTTTTTTTTTTTGAAAGAACAACTCCCATCTTCTTAACGTGCTCCTTCATGGGTGCCTAGCCTCCCATCTTCTTAATGTGCTCCTTCATGGGCACCTAGCCTAACTTTCTGTTATATATAACTGTGCTGATCTTATAGTTAAATGGGTTCTTTTAGGTATAAGTTATGAGCAGATTCCAAATCAATTAATCAAATGCGTGACCTGCATTTTTCTTCATAATCTGATTAGAGGAGATGCATGACTAGAGGCTGCTGTGTGAAAATTCATGGTAGCCGTTGTTTCTAGGAAACTTTCAAAATTTTGTTTTTAGAGTTGGACCAAGTTGCCAATTTTCTTCATTCGTGAGACTGTGGAAGTTGCAAGTGTGAAACCGTTGCTATAAAGGCTAGTAGATGATGAGGTTGGTTATTCAAGTTACACATGCAATATGCAAATTTGATGAAGGTTGGTTTGAATGCTGAATATTCATGTATATGAAGCTTTTACTGGAATCTAAACAGGATTATGGGTTGCTTGTATGGACCAGTGGACCACTATTGCATTCTTAAAAAATACCATGAATCTTTAGAATCAAGTGCATACAAAGTTGTCATTATCACTAATTAATAGCAAAAACAGCGCATGGGATACTTTTTTCGTTGGCTTGGATGTTTAGAACAGTATCAACATCCAAAATGACATAGAGAAGGCAAAGGCATAATCTTTTTTTCTTTGTTTTTTCATTGTCTAATTAACCAAGGCTTGATTTCTTCACCTGTAAAATACTGATTAATATGTAATTATTATTTTGAAGTTTGAACATGTGAGCATGCTTTTTACAATATTTTACTGAATTTAGTTCATCTGAAATGGAATGAGTATAAAAGAAGAGGAGCTACAGGTGGAGGGAGCCAGGGATGGAGGGAGAGAGATGGGGAGAATTTATCTCAAATTTTTATAAAAACAAGTGGTTTTTGATTGTGACCTTGCATGATGTGGTAAGAGGAACAAAAAAAAGTTTTCAAATTACTCTCCGTGCCAAATTTATACTACCAACTTTTTTTCTGTTGACGTTTCTTTTCCAGATTTTCATCTTTTTTGCCTTACTATTGTTAACCACTTATTCTACGTAACATCTGCTGCATGATTTGTTTTGTTGTTGATTCCTATCTAGTAAGGTATTAAGTTGAATTACTTGGTATCATAGCTGTATAGCAGTTGAGTTTGATTTGATTTTTTGAGGAAAATCCTTTTCCCTGGAAACTAGTTTTTTCTGTTTGATTTGTTACAGGGCGAATTTGCATTTCTCTAGTTACAAGTAGTTTTGCAAAGGGTTGAAAGTTTTCAACTAAATAAAAAAAAGCATTTTCCTCTTTTTATATTGTTTTGGGATGCCACCCCCTTGAGATTTTGTAGCTTTAACCTTACTATCTTGTTACAGGGCGAATTTGCATTTCTCTAGTTACAAGTAGTTTTGCGAAGGGTTGAAAATTTTCAACTAAAAAAAACGCATTTTCCTCTTTTTATATTGTTTTGGGATGCCACCCCCTTGAGATTTTGTAGCTTTAACCTTACTATTTTGCCTTCAGTAGTTCAGTCCCCAAATCAATTCATGTGATGCACAACTATGATCAATGTCTAAACTCAGCAGCAAGCTAGAAAATCTCACCTGGAAGACAGGGAGACAGCTTGAAAATCTAAATTTCACTTGTTAACTTTGAAGCTGCAAAAAATCATCATTATCAAATTATCAATATGCAAGCTTGACAATTCCTTTCTTGATGCCTTGTTTTTGTTGTTTACTGCCATTTTTTTGTAGTAACTTGAGTGCCTATATTTTGCCAAGCTTTCTGATACTGCATATTCTATTGTTTTCATGGTCATTTTTTATTTCAACTTCTAGAAGAAACGATTGAGTTCTCAGAGTATGGGTTTTACTTAGACCCTGATTGGCACAAGACAAACCTTTGTTATTTTTAAAAGACGATTGCTCAATCTGTTAACATTTTATATATACCAACAGGATCCTTTTGTACTTTGTGTAATATTATGTGTGTGCCTTACTTGGATAGTAGATGCTTCTCATCCTCCATGTTGCTCTCTTCTTTGGACGCTCTCTTCTAAGGAGGGGAATAGAAGATTAAGGAATAGGAAGGAAAATGTGGCATACCTTGTTTACAAAAGGAAAATGGGTTTTATCTTTTAAAGAGAAGTTTTCTACCTTTGAAAAACTTGATTTCCACCCCTTACCAAAACAAACAAACTAAATTGGGGGAAATGATGGAAATGCATTTTCCGGGAAAGTGTTTTCCTCCAAACAGACGGAGCCCCAATATGTAAAACATATTATAGTCATGTGGGGTCTTGTTTGTTTCGTCTCAATGAGTACGTTATTAATATCTAATTATTACAACTTTTACATATGTACAACAAAAGATATTTAAGGTTAACCAAGTGCATTGGCATATGTGCAAGTCAAAACGTATCAAACAAAAGGGAACAGCGGGAGTATCTTTTTGTACTATTCAATGAATTTATCCTAATCTTTCTTTGAAGGAGCTGGGAATGTGGGTGTTGACTTGTTGGGCACAGGTGACAGGGATTTCCCGAAGCTATGGGGTTTAGTTTGATATTATGCTTTATGACTGGGTAGTTTTGTTTCTTAGCTTTAGGTTTTTACTCTTGCAGTTCATTGTCAAGTGCTGTACTTAGGTTTAAGTTTTTACTTGTAGTTCTCTGTAGCTCATCATACTTCCAAATTAAACTACAATTTCAACATTAGGCTGTCTTGTGGCCTTTTTGTATTAACTTTTTACCAAATGTTTGAAATTTGTGACCTCCCCTCTGCTTGTCCTGCCATTCTGGAGATCTTAGATCTTTTCCAATCTTTTCTTAACTTTATTTGTTGAGATTTATTGTGAAGTAGTTATTTTTCATATATAAATCCCTGCAATCTTTGTATCTCAACTTCTCCACTTCTTTGGTCTTTTCAGGTACGAGATGCAGGAAACCTTTTGACAAGGGCTGGTTTCAGTCTTCCTGGTGTTGACGTTGATGAATATACCGTTAAGTATGAAAATGGTGAGTATTCCAGTGGCCAGTTTTTGAAAATGTTGAGATTTATCAAGTACTACAATTTGTAAAATGGTTTGCGGACTATTTTAATTTGTTGATCAAAATCAAATATAATCAAGCTAAAAACACTTAAATCCCCATTTATTCTAGACTTATCCACTATTTTATTGCTGTTGTTGTTGAGAATTACCTGATACAGTTCCAGTTTAATGCTTTTGGGTTAGATTGATTGGTTGCGATGCAATATCTTCTATTATTGTCAAAGAACACTTTGCATTTTGGATCTCCAATTCTCCACTGCACCTTGGCCTAAAATCTTTTGCTTGCATTTAAACCAAGATTACCTGATTCGCCAAGTAATTTGCTTTTATAATTCACAACTCACCTACAAATAGGACAAAAATATACCAAAACCAACCATAATTAATTTCTCATAATTTTCAATTCGCCAATTCGCAGGTACTTCAGTGAATTAGATAACTCTGATTAAAACCTTAAAGAATCCACCTTCCTGTAGTATTCTATATAGATTCCCATTGGCAAGTCGGCAACTATCACTTTCCTTATATCTTTCCAAATTCACTAAAGTTCTTCTTGTGCGTCTAACACTTTTGATGAGAACCAATCATAAATGCTAGAAACGTTTTCTTCCACCAGATATAGAGCCTCTAGTTTGGAAACACCACGATCTGAATGTCCCCTTGTTAAAGGACATAATGGCCTCATCCCTAGTCCAAACATCCGTCAAGTCATTGCCAACCTTATCCGTCAGTAGTTTTGCAGTTCCACAGCTGGGGTCCATGGATCTTTTCAACATTTGCTAATCTTTCTGTTTTTTTACTCTGCCTAGTTATAAGAAGCAGTATTGATGGAATCTTAAAAATTGTGGACATTCAAGGATGACAGTCCTATATATTATAGATAGAAAATAAGGACCAGTGATGAGGAGATCATATGTGTTTGCTCTTCTTCATGAGAGTTTTATTGGTGGTTCATTTGAGAATTAGAAACAGAAATCTTGAAAATTTCTTGTAAGTTCTCCAAGCAGTTGAATGTGGGTACATAGCCAATAAAATAAGAGAAACAAAAGAAGAGAACAGGACATTCTATCTATATATTTTGCGAGTATACGTTCATTTCTTTTGTCTGAGAGGGAACTCCTGAAATAATTACCTTCAAATTTCATGGGATTGTCCTACAAGAAAGGATTAAATATGGAATGAGGTTATCAGGAGGAAGTTGGGGGTTGAGGATTGCTTCTATTGAAGATGAAATGAGTGGAAATCGCCTAAGATGGTTTGGACATATAAGACAGAGACTGAGTAATGCTCCGGTAAGGAGGTTAGAAGTGTGGCAACAGGAGGGACGGAGGAGAGGTAGAGGAAGACCAAAGTTAACTTGTATGAGGGTTGTTAGTGGAGAATGGAGATATCCGGAGGTTGGGGCTTGAAGAAAATTAAGTGTCCAAACAGGGAAGATTGGAGGAAGAACATTTTCGCAGATTAATTTTGCGACTCCCCATATTGATTCCCCCCCCCCCCC
>PYUH01000239.1:74274-96589 GCA_016808085.1 Suaeda aralocaspica | reverse complement strand
GGGGGGGGGGGGGGGGGGGGGTGTTAACAATGATAAAGATTATATTGAGAAGCTTAAAAATAAAACATAAAGCAGAACAATGTTACCTTAGAGCTAAAGTGATGCAAATGACTCTGTAAGTACCTTTTAATTTTTTTTCCATGCTTGAATATAAAAGGGCTCAGAAGTAGTTCCTGCATCGGCTTCATTTGCTTCCGTTTGAGCTGTGTTACCATTCCTATTTTCACTATTATTTTCAGCAACACCGTGTGTTGTACTATTACCATCACTTTCAATATCTTTTGTAGTCGAATCTTCAACTTCCTGACTTACAAGTATCCAACAAATATGTTGTCAACATAATCTACCAACACTAATTACAACTCAAGTGTGTAACAATCGCCTGAACAAATGAACAAAGAAACAAATTCATTAGCTTTTTACCATATCATGTAGGATCTGAGCAATAGAATTAACTTCAGTGGCTGATTTGATCTTCTTGGACTTTGCATTTTGTTTGTTTATTTATATCACTTTTTTTCTACAACCAGCAAAATTATCAAAATTAGAAATGAGGTTATACATTTTCCTTAATAAGAATGAAACTACATATAGCTAAATTTGAGACAATACCCGTTATTTATCTGAATTCCAGTGCTCACATAACCATATCCACTGACTAGAATCCGCATTAGGTGGGGGATTTGCCTAAGCGAAATTCAATGCTTTTCCTTTGAAGTTCTTTTTCTTCATCCTCTCCCTCCAATGCCTAAATAAGTTCTTGCATTGGACTTATATTGCTTTATCAATGTAAGCTTCAAAAGGCAAATCATACTTCTCCTGGAGAAAATGTTGCATAAGTATGAATTACATAGTAGTATTTGTAAGTGACATGACCATGTGTTATAAGGTATTCTTAGAAAATTATTACCCTGATTGTTGAATAAAGACGATTTAGGTCACTTTCCGGCATGTCTCGCCACGACACTACGTCAATGTGACAACACATTTTAACCCAATCTAAGCACTCACTAATGAATTGCTTAACTCTGGACGAATGATAACCTGCAACTTTCGAGGTTGATGGAGTCACAACTTTTTGTACTATTTTGCTCTACTAGGGCCACGAAATGGACCTATTGATGAACATAAGTAACAACATAAGTAAAAACACAAAACAAATAACAAAACAATTAGAAGAGATGGATAATGTACTGATGCTTTTCTACGTTCTTTTTTAAAATTCATTTATGCTTGCATTTTAAGCAAATACTTGGGAAAAAAAATCAAAGTAGGAGTAGTTTAGAATATAACATTACCGTTTCTTAGCCTTTTACCTCCTTGTTGAGTAGGAGCACCATTCAAACTTTCACATTGCATAGAATCCATCGACCTACCATTCCGCAAAATGATTGTCTAACATAAATCCAAAAAAAATCTACGAAGTACATACAATCAAATACAAAACATTATGTAATAAAGCTAAACACATACCACCACATAACTCAAAAATACACAAATAGGAAAAGCAATTACAATAAATTAAAACATTGGACTTTTAGACCATATGATTAATTAGAATCACTATCTTCTTCTTGTGTAAATAAGTTATCATGGTTGGAATCTTCATCATTTGACTCTCCATAAGATTCAGCCTCATCTAATTCTTCTTCTTCTTCCTCTTCTACTGATTCCTCTTCTTCTCAGGTAGATCCTATGAAATCGTCATCTTCTGAATTGTCATACTCACTCACACTCACTATATCACAAGGAACATCTACTCTTGGGCCAACAATATCATCAGTGTCACTATCACCATCAACTCTAACACTAACTCCCCCTACATTATCCCCTACATTATCATAGTCATCATCATCACTATCCCCAATTGGAAAGTAATAGAAATTTCGAGGAATAGTTTTGATAACAATATGCCAATGTGGTTCATCATGAGAGCTCACATAATAAACCTGCCCAACTTGTGATGCTATAACAAATGGGTCATTGGTTCCTAAATGTCTATTAGTATTTACAATTATAGTACCATCTTTATCTCTCTTCACTCCTCTTCCATCACTATAAACATCATATCAGTCACACCTAAACAACACCACTTTTGGTTCCAACCCACCACTATAACCTATAAAATATTACTAATGTGATAGATTGATAGTTTTTCCATTGAAAGAACATCTTCAGTTGTTAGTTTCAGGGATTTGGGTGGAATTTGCTTTCATTTTTCTCTTTCTTAGAGAGAACCTTTAAGATTGGACATTTTGAGTTGATGTGGATAGTAGATTTCTCATGATTCCACGAGTCCGGTGGTTCTTTAGATCAGTAGTAAATTAATTTGCAACAAAGAAAATGGTGTTCATTTGCTCATTTGCTAAAAAACTTCTATATGTACTCATTACTCAACCTCCACGCTACACCTTTGAACCTGGAATTAACTTAACGAACTTATATATTGTACATAGTAGTTTGAATTGAACTCTGGTAACCCTTATTTTGAACTTATTGGAACTAATCCTACTTATTCTAGTTCATGTATTTAAGATGAAAATTACAGTTCCATATTATGCAATATACTTGGGTGAAACTGTGAGAGTATAGGAAAACCTTTATTCGTAGAATTTTTCTTTTGGGGGGTGATGATGAACAATACTGCAGGTGATATTCATGACGGGGTGGAAAGAGCACTCATCTCAACAGAAGCCTAAAAGTAGGGGATCTGCCACGGTATCTTTCCAAGACCTTCAGAAACAATTTGGGAGTGAATAGTAGGTGGATTAACACACTCTCAGCCTGTTGCCTTCTCAGTTTGAACTTTTACACCTGCGATTTTATATTATATCTAGATCGTAGATCATTACAGGATGGTAAGTTCTATGTAAGAGGTATGAATGTATTATTGTAAATCCGATAGTTCTTCCTCCCCATAGAGACATAATTTAGCATATGAATGCCGACTATTGTGCTGCCATCCTATAGTTTTTAAGCTTGTAAGGGAGTGCGAGTCTTTTAATTCTTTCCTCCCTGTATTTTATATCATCTGATTCAAATTTATAATTGCATGCAAGAAGTGCTTCTTGAACAAGGTGTGATAGTCGCATGTCCTGGAGGAAGTGATGGGGCATGTTGCTCCAAATTTACATGAATAAATTATTTTCTTTGGAAAAAAACTTTCATTTGCAAGTTACTACGTATTTGGTTTTGGTGTGAGATATTTTTGCAACTTTGTTAATGGTTTTGACTTTTGAACTTTGTTTCAAAGTTATGTTTTTTTATTTTCTTACAGGTATTTCAAAGTTAATATTACTTGCATCATGTCATAGTTATTAACATTTATTTTATCTCTATCAATATCCTAGCAACACACACCCTTTTGTTTAATTAAGAAAAGCTGAAGTTGGAAAAGAAATTCAACTTGATCAACTATTTGGATGAACAACGACAACATGAAAAAACAACAGGTAACTCAAGTAAGCGGGTTTTTTTTGTTTTCTTTTGAGGGACAAGTAAGCCTTCTTAATCGACGAATAATAAGGCTTTGCTTTTGAAATAAATGATCAACCATCATCAATCAAAATATAACCAGTAAAGTTACTAGAATTGACAAGAATTTCAAAAGGGAATATGTCAATTCAAACCTGATTATTGGGCGAGGCGGATCATGGTTGGTGCGAGTTGGCAGTGGGTTGGGTTTCATGCGGGTCACACTATAAGGGTCGATAATGGGTTGTGTCATTGTGAGTTACGGGTCGTTAGCGGGTTAATAAATTGAAGAGAGAATTAAAAAACTTACTGAACCATTAATGAGAAAATATGCATATAAATTTATCCATATAATTATTTTTTTTGTCAAAGCTCCATTTCGGAAAAAGTTATAATAGTGACATTTCTATCAATAAAAATAAATTTTAGTGAAATTCAAAACTTATTTGTATTTAAATATTTCTTCAAAAATATTTTAAGTTATCCTATTTTTATATTTAAACTCCACTAAATTTTGTGATAACCGAAGTTTTATTACAATTATAAAGTTTTATTAGTTATGTAAAATTCTCTAACGATGAATCCCAAGTTACTAAACTAGATGGATGTTCATATCATTTGACAACAAATAAAAAGTTTCAACTTATTCTACCTATAGAAATATAAGAAAAAAATTTGCATTTTAATTATAATTTATTAAATAACTAATAAGATATAAACTGCATGTTAATTGAACTTGATGAATTTGTAGAATAATTATAAAAAGGTTACCTACATAACATAAATCAAATACTTAAACTTTTATTGTAAATATATTTTAAATACATACTTTTGCAAAAATAGTGCATAGCACAGAAACTAATCTAGTGTGCATATAAAAGTATCCATATAATTACTTTTGTCAAAAATTCATTTTTAAAAGCTTTATTAGGTTATTAACTCAACCATATAACGACCTTGTCCAATAATAACTCTATCCACTAACGACCATATCCAATAAATGTCTTGTAAACTTGACCCTAACCATTAAGCTATATGGCTATCCTAACCAATAACTAGGTCTTGGTCAATTGAGACCATAAGATAGGGTAAGCTTGTGACTCAACAATAAAAGTGGGTAAGGTGGATGCACATGTAGATTTGTTATAAAATTTTATTACGATATGATATAACACCATAAGATGGTGAGGTTTACATATAACTCTAGTTTCTTATATGTTTGTTTTGTCTTATGTGACTCTGTTGTAAAAATATCATAAGGTGTAAAGGTGAGATTTTTAAAAATTTGTAAAAGGTGGGACCATTTTCAGAAGATAAAAATTGATATTATTTTAAATCAATTTTTCCCCTTTTTTTAAGAGAAAAAAAAGTAACTAATGGGTAAATGATCCCTCTCTAATAGACTACAAAAAAAATATATATATATATATTTTTTGTTGAGCATGATTCCATTATACATTAATAATAGATCGAAGGGTATATATATATAGGATGAGGTTCAAATGAGAACCTTCTTTAAATGAGAACCGTGAGAACTACATTAAAACTCCTTAATGACCAACTAAATAGTATACGATTTTCAAAAGCCTAAAAAATTAACTAAACCTTGTTATATATATATATATATATATATACCCTTCAAAAAAATTAACATGTTTTATATATCCTTCAATCCATTATTTTCATGTATTACATCAATAACTTACTTTTTCTTTCAATCATTTGTACAACTAGTATAGTCCATGTGCCATGCAGGACTTACAAATTATAAAAATGGTTAATATTTGAAGTAAAATAATTATCTTTATGTTGATAATTGTTTAAAATAAAATTTGTAGATTTATTTTCTTAAGGTAACTACAAATTATATAATTGATTATACTATGAGTATTTTTTATTATATATAATATTATATTTCTAACATATTATTATTATCATTATTCATTTGAAAACAAATGTAATCCAACAATTTTATCTCTTCATAACTCTATAAAAATTATATGTCTATTAATTTAAAAAAAAAATTTATCCATAATAATTTTTAAAAAAAAAATTTCTAAGCCATAATAATTAATGTAAAATCATTGCAAATTAATTGTGTTTTGCAATTGAAATATAAATTTATCCATGTAACTAATTGAGCACCCGTGCATTCCACGACTTAACCTTTTCATTATATAAAATAAATTAATAATTTTTTAGATTTCGTATTATAAACTTTGGTATATTTTTTTAATGAATCATTTTTTCAACTACGTAGTATATATGGATGAATAGTTTATAATGCTTCTACCTTTTTATTAGAGGTCTACATGGTCTAGACTAGTGCAGTCTGGGGTCCAGAGCTGACCAGACCACAAAATTGCGGTCAATGATTTTTCCAGAGTAGACTAGACCGCAATTTTTAAAATAGTCTAGTCTGATGTAGTTTGCGGTTAGACCGCAATTTTTGAAAATTTTCACAAAGCATAATTTTGTAAGTGCGGATAAGTTGGAGTGGCTCATACATAACAAATGATAAGTTTACATATAAGAGTGCAAACCGCAAGTCTGCAACGGTAAACTCAAGTGTACGAAGTTATAATACCACAAATCTTACAACATAAAGTGTCTTTATAGTGCTTTACGGTTTACGGTCTAGTCTAGTCTAAAGTTTCTAGGAGACGAGACCAGACCAGACCGTAAAAATTGCGGTTTGGCTTCGAAAAATCCAGTCGCAAAATCTGGACCGTAAACCAGACTAGACCACATAATTGTGGTTTGGATATGCGATTTGGTGCTGTCCAGACCATACTCTGTACAACCCTACTTTCCACCCTAAAGATGCATGAATACTTTATATGTTTGTTGATAATGATACATTATTGATTCAAGATATTGCCTATTCAAGAACTTATTGATAGTTGTCTCAGTTAAACTCTGCTGCTGGATCTGCTGCACATCCGGCTAGTAGCATGTATTCTTTGTACGCTAAATATTATCTAATCAAAAGATTACCATTTTATTCATCAACCAAAAAGTATGAGAAAAATAGTGCATACAAAAAAAATGTTCAAGATCGTATGTAAAACATTTAAATTATAAATTTGTCCATGTAATTTGGTAAAATTTGTTGACACTATGATAATAATCATTGTACTTAAGAAAATTCTAAATAGTTAAAAAAAACACAAATTGATGAAAAATATTGTAGTTAATTATAATCAAATTTCATTATATTACTATATAATGTATAGTTGTTTGGTTTTAGTATAGATATAGAGATGTTTGATGATTAAAAGCTTGCTAACAAGAAAACAAAAGTTGTACCGACAAAAAAAGAATTGAAGTTCTAAACCAAATTGAATTTTTGTTTTAGTTATTGATATTATAGATGCAATGCTTTACTATACTAATTTACTATTTAATTTCTCTTTTGTATACATTATATTATATTATATTATATTATATTATATTATATTATATTATATTATATTATATTATATTATATTATATTATATTATATTATATTATATTATATTATATTATATTATATTATATTATATTATATTATATTATATTATATTATATTATATTATATTATATTATATTATATTATATTATATTATATTATATTATATTATATTATATTATATTATATTATATTATATTATATTATATTATATTATATTATATTATATTATATTATATTATATTATATTATATTATATTATATTATATTATATTATATTATATTATATTATATTATATTATATTATATTATATTATATTATATTATATTATATTATATTATATTATATTATATTATATTATATTATATTATATTATATTATATTATATTATATTATATTATATTATATTATATTATATTATATTATATTATATTATATTATATTATATTATATTATATTATATTATATTATATTATATTATATTATATTATATTATATTATATTATATTATATTATATTATATTATATTATATTATATTATATTATATTATATTATATTATATTATATTATATTATATTATATTATATTATATTATATTATATTATATTATATTATATTATATTATATTATATTATATTATATTATATTATATTATATTATATTATATTATATTATATTATATTATATTATATTATATTATATTATATTATATTATATTATATTATATTATATTATATTATATTATATTATATTATATTATATTATATTATATTATATTATATTATATTATATTATATTATATTATATTATATTATATTATATTATATTATATTATATTATATTATATTATATTATATTATATTATATTATATTATATTATATTATATTATATTATATTATATTATATTATATTATATTATATTATATTATATTATATTATATTATATTATATTATATTATATTTTTATTTCGAGAATGCAACAGCATGACAATGCATTACTTTACTAATTTAATTACTATCTTCTATATAACATCTATTCCTAACTAATTTGCTTTTATTTATTTTTTATTTTTTTTATGATTAGAAACATTTAGGCGGGAAACAATGTTGTAAAATGATGACATGGATAGAATTTGTGATATGAATTTTAATGGGTTAACATTAAAACTAAAAAATGTTTAGTGGGAGTAGTTTAGAATATTTTCATTTTAATTCACTATAAAAAATTAGAATCACCGCACTTCTCTTGAAACTCTCGAAAAACTAAGCAAATGGGAAAAAAAAAAAAACTTGATTAACCTGGCCCACCAAAGGTTTCACAAGAACTAGGATATATTTGTGTTTGAAAATCACCAACCAAATGAGTGTAGTAACTACTACGGAACCTTTATCAACTCAATCACCAGAATTGAAAGTAAACAAAACAAGTTTCATTAACCAAATTCATGTGTTTTTCAATGATGAAATTCACGAGTATTTACAGCTAACAATCCCTAATTATCCTAGAAATTAAGTAATTATTACTCCTTCTTTTGTTTGATACGTTTTGACTTGCACATATGTCAATGACTATTGACTAATGACCTTATATATCTCTTATTGAGTATATGTAAATATAATAATTTAATATTAATAACGTATTCATTGAAACAAATCAAACAAGACCCGACTATATTATGTTTTATATATTTAACGTAATTTAAAAGATGTTATCATCTTATAAATAGTGTCAAATTCTACAAGTATCAAACATTTAGGAACGGAGGGAGTAAATCTTAACAAATATCCAATAACAAAATTAGCAAATTAATTCCTAAAACATGTCCTAACCATATCCTTGGAATCCAAGCAAACTAAAATCTCGTCAAATATGGATTTCCAAACGACCAGTCCAAGGAAAATGGCCTGAAAAACCACATGCCGAGCTTTATTACTTCCTTCGTATTTTATTAGTCGCAAGAATTGCATTCGCACAGAATCGTAGGCAAAATATAGGTGTGGTGATAAAAATAATAGCTAAAGATTAAAATCATGATGAAGAGAGAGAAAGAAAGAAGTAACACCAAAAAAAAACATTTGTTGCAATTATTAATAAGATATTTCATAAAGAAGACATTGTTGCAACTAAAAAAACACGGAGGAATTGAAGTAGATTTTTCCCATATTTATTCCTTCAAAGTATATTGGATAAGTTTTTCAACGCATATTCACACACCTTCTAAGTCAGCGCCAACTTTCTGTGAAAAAATCAACACGTAATCTTCTTGATCACATGAGTCTTTTGGATTGACAAGTCCCAATCTCATGATTAAAATGCAACACAACTTGAAATATATAGAAAACTATTGAAACTCAAATTTGAGGATCATGTTAGATTAGAAATTTGAGTTGGTTTAGTTGTTTGCTCTTTTTTACGAGTTAAGGATGCTTAAACTTCTTTAGTTGTTTTCTTTTATATAACAATAAGTTGTTCAGGCTTGTCGCTTGAGACCTTTGATATAAGTTAAGCGTGTTAAGTTATTCTTTGAGTTTGAATAAAAGAATTTGCTTCTTTAAGATATCTCATTAGTTCAAGTGAAAGATTCAAGGGAATAACACACACATATAAATAAATCGAATCAAACGACTTTAAGCAAAGCAATTTCCTTAGAAGTTGAGTTGAAATTATGATTTGTTAATAGTTTAGGTCTTTACTTTAGCACGTCGTTTTAAAGTAGAGTTAGACCGTGTCTTGATAATTAAGTCTTTTCTTCTTTAGGAGAAGGATGATCTAAGGAAATAATGCACTTAATAAAATAGGATGACAAGTAGCCATTGTACGCGGCTTAGGAATTTGGCCGCAAAAGGTAATGGGCAAGGTAGTGATCCCGGTGGAGAGTTGTTTAAGAAAATTGCTCAAAGCAGACCACCTACTATCAAGGAGAGCCAAACCCTGTCGTTCTCGAGGGATAGTTAAGGGATTTCAATAAGCTGTTTGGGGCAGTTGAGTGTCCAGAAGAGTGTAAGGTTAATAGTGATGTGTATTATTTGAGAGGTGAAGCGGACTTTTGGTGGTCACAAAATGAAGCCGTCTTGAGGGTAGTTTCAAGGTTTAGTTGGATTGTATTATAGGAACAAATTCGAAACAAGTTTTATCTTATGTTTTTGCAAAAGCAGAAAGCTGATGAGTTCTTAGAGCTTAAGATGGGAAGCATGCCTACCACTAAGTATTACTCAAAGTTCATTGAGTTGTCTACATTCGCCAAGGAGGCAGTGCCAACGGAATAGTTGAAGGCAAGCCGTTTTAAAGAGAGGACTGTTAATAGACAGTCAATTGCAACTCTTTGGACAAGTGTTTAAGATGCTCGATGAACTATATGCGAGAGTTGCACACCTATATGCTTTAGAGCAAAAGACGAAGGAGATGCTAAAGGAGAATGATTCGAGGGAGAAAAGGAAAGATGGTAGTGGAAACTTTAACCATCAGGAGAGTTATAATGGATTTAAGAAGCCTCATTTCAACAACAATTTTTAGGGAAACAAAGAGAAATCTGGAAAGTTTGCGAACAACAATTGTTACACGGGACAATTTGAAAGCAGAATGGTCGACTCTACTACTGCAAGAAGTGTCCGAATAATCATCAAGGAAGGGATTGTGATAGAAATCTTGTTACTAGTTGTTTGTGCAACAAGTTAGGACACCGTGAGTATGAGTGTTTCTCGAAGAATAAGGGAAAGGAATGTCAGGGAGGTTAATTCAAGGGTAACTCTTCAAGAGGGCCGCATGAAGGTTTTCAGGGAAACTTAGGAAGGTGAACAAAACAACAAAATGGAAACAAGAACGCTAATGGCAATGAAGGAGGTCAACTTAAGGCACCTAGCACCGGGAAGCTCTATGTCATGGGAAAAAGCGAAGCGACACAAATAGGAATGTGATTACTGTAATTTTCTTGATTAATTCTATTAATTTAAAGTTTTGCTCGATTTTGGTGTAACGTATTTTTTCATGTCTGCTAAGGTTTTGCAAAAAGCATGGTCTATTTTCGAGTAAAGTAAGTGATGCAGAAAGAGCTCCTAGTAGAGTCACTTCCTTGGTTTACGTGGAGAGAACTCTGGAGGACTACACGTCAGATGGACAGATGAGTCTCGTTCACTTCAACGAAACGCCTCCCGATGTACCTGCGAAACAAGCTCGATGCTTAAGTAAATATTTGTGGGTAGATAACAAGCCTGACCATAAGCCCGTGCAACCAGGCCCATTATATAATTCTGTTGCATATTATTAGGGCCTCCAAATTCTGTTAACCCGTTATATAATTATTGTTGCATATTATTTATTATTAGTATGCCATAGCTTAGTGGTAGTGTTTGTTATCTTTTCACCAAAATAACATTGATCATGGGTTCAAATCCTGTTGAAGGTAGACTTTTTTTTTTTTGAGTTGTCTTAATGTATGTCTTTTCCAATGAAAATGTTGACATGATTAATGTAGCTATATACTAAACTCTTTTTACTGCACTTATTAATACAACAACTTCCTTGAAAAAACTCATAAAAATAATCATTTTTTTCAAAGAAAATGTTATTATACAATTAATTTTTATAAGTTAATAGTTTTCATTTTTCGTATTTGATGCGACTTTTTTTTATTCATTTGTTTTATTTTATCTTTGCAATGCATTTGTAAATATAACAAATTATGCCATAAAATATACACATATTGAAGAATTGATGGTCAAGAATATAAGCATCTAAAATTTGGTGTTGGTATAATAATGTTTATTTTGTATTACATGCTAAATAACACATAATACTATAAAATATATCTTAACAACGCATGTATTGAAAATTTGAAATGTCTTTAATTATTTATTTAAGACCTACTTTTAGAATTAGCACAGGACCCCTATATTGTTTAGGATGGCTCTGGTGGAAAATTGATAATTAGCTATAATTAAGACTAAGCTAATTATAGAGAGAGATTTTGAGAGAAGTTTTCAATCTTATGTAAGAATTGAATGCCCCAATATGATGATTTCATGGGGTAATTATAGTCAATTTAATTTGCCATAGTAGCTAACCAATAGGATTGCGACACTTGTCGATGGATGATTGGTTTTCCTTTTCCTTTTGACTTTATGAGCTTTCCTATTTGGCTTTTGTAGGCTCATCATATTATTTAATATGATTCCATTCTTAAACAATGAATCGAATTGCGACAGGTGTCTTAATCTCTTAGATGGACAAATAGTCAAGTTAAATAATGACAGTAGTCATGTGGGCTCCACCCATAGTAACTCCCATATTGCCACATGACAGTGCCAAGTAGACATTTTTAGATGTTTAATTTAGGCGGATACGTGGTCTACTCTCTAATTGACACGTGGCAACCCTTAGGCTTGCCACATCAGTAGATTCAATAGATATGCTTATAGTAATACTGTCGAGGCAAGTAGTGCAATGTTCTACGAGGTACTTGGATGAGGAAATTGAGAGTGGGGTAGTGAAGTTAAAATCTAACTTAATCGAGTTTAAATGCGACTGAATTTGAAATTTAAAGAAAATATTAAACTTTGATGTTTCTAATTCACATTAATTTGTTGTAGTGGTTAATTTTTTAGTTATTAGTTAGTATAAAAGTGGTGATCCCCATGGAGAACTCAAAATTTTGGTCTAGCCAGTCTAACATCTGACTAGATTGAAAATATAGTAACATTTGATCTAAATTGTAATTATTTTGATCCATGAAAAATCGAAGATTCCAATGTAGACATATCTTAAATTGATGCATACTATACTGATGCAAAATTTATTGAAATGGATTGAAATAAGTTAATTTTTTTTATTTGAGGGGAAATGAATTAAACCTAAGTTACTCCCTCCATTTTTTTTTACTTGCTACAATTTTCTTAAATGGAAGTTTCTAATTACTTACTACATTACTATTTTGGATATGTAGATCCTACATGAAAATTGTTATTTTATCACTATTTCGTACTTTTTTTTTTTANTTAATTATTTATTTAAGACCTACTTTTAGAATTAGCACAGGACCCCTATATTGTTTAGGATGGCTCTGGTGGAAAATTGATAATTAGCTATAATTAAGACTAAGCTAATTATAGAGAGAGATTTTGAGAGAAGTTTTCAATCTTATGTAAGAATTGAATGCCCCAATATGATGATTTCATGGGGTAATTATAGTCAATTTAATTTGCCATAGTAGCTAACCAATAGGATTGCGACACTTGTCGATGGATGATTGGTTTTCCTTTTCCTTTTGACTTTATGAGCTTTCCTATTTGGCTTTTGTAGGCTCATCATATTATTTAATATGATTCCATTCTTAAACAATGAATCGAATTGCGACAGGTGTCTTAATCTCTTAGATGGACAAATAGTCAAGTTAAATAATGACAGTAGTCATGTGGGCTCCACCCATAGTAACTCCCATATTGCCACATGACAGTGCCAAGTAGACATTTTTAGATGTTTAATTTAGGCGGATACGTGGTCTACTCTCTAATTGACACGTGGCAACCCTTAGGCTTGCCACATCAGTAGATTCAATAGATATGCTTATAGTAATACTGTCGAGGCAAGTAGTGCAATGTTCTACGAGGTACTTGGATGAGGAAATTGAGAGTGGGGTAGTGAAGTTAAAATCTAACTTAATCGAGTTTAAATGCGACTGAATTTGAAATTTAAAGAAAATATTAAACTTTGATGTTTCTAATTCACATTAATTTGTTGTAGTGGTTAATTTTTTAGTTATTAGTTAGTATAAAAGTGGTGATCCCCATGGAGAACTCAAAATTTTGGTCTAGCCAGTCTAACATCTGACTAGATTGAAAATATAGTAACATTTGATCTAAATTGTAATTATTTTGATCCATGAAAAATCGAAGATTCCAATGTAGACATATCTTAAATTGATGCATACTATACTGATGCAAAATTTATTGAAATGGATTGAAATAAGTTAATTTTTTTTATTTGAGGGGAAATGAATTAAACCTAAGTTACTCCCTCCATTTTTTTTTACTTGCTACAATTTTCTTAAATGGAAGTTTCTAATTACTTACTACATTACTATTTTGGATATGTAGATCCTACATGAAAATTGTTATTTTATCACTATTTCGTACTTTTTTTTTTTACTTTTAATCCTACTTACACCACTAAAATCTTCCAACTATCGATTTTTATATTATTTAAGCATGTGATCCAACAATGAAAATGATATACCTAAAAACTTGGTCCAACTTGCTATGTAGCAAGTAAAAAAAACAATAGAGGTAGTAATTGAATTTAACTTTATTTAACCAAACATTGGAAAAAAAAAACACAACATGGAGTTATTGCTGAACTTGATTGCAACTTGGCAAATAAAAGACTCTCCAACCTGACGTCTTATCATTTAGTCAACTTAAAATCTCGAAATACCGAAACTATCCTTTAATTTTTTTCTTCAAAACACCTAATTAATAAATATCCAAGATTGTCATTTCATAAATCCACCACCCCATTTCCACACGGATAATATCTAATCAATCACTGTGATATGTTATATATATATAGATAGCGAATCACATGACATTTTCATAAATAAGTAAAAAACTCTATTATCACACTACCCCTTAAAGTGCATATGAAAAGACGACTTTACCCTTGAATTTCTAACCTATTACCCAAAAATGCGATTGCATATTTTACATATTACAGTGATTTATTGGTCAGCCCTCATCTCACACTCCACCGCTAAATAAAAAAATAAAATTAAAAATAAACAAAAACGAAAAAAAAGAAAGGAAATATAAATGAATTAAAAAAAAAAATCCAACTTTCTCTCTCTAAAAGCAACAACGAGCTTTAATTATTTTTAGTTAAATAATAAAAAAAAAAAATTAAAAAAGAAATCATTTGCGATTCAATTCATTCAAAAGTTCAAAAAATATCCAATCTAAAATTTCCAAGTTTGAATTTCTTTCTAATTTTACAAGATTTGGTGAATTGAATTGTGCAATCATTCAATAATTGTGATTACTTTTTCCATTTGTTGTATCTTTAATTTCGAATTAACAAGAAACAATAATTCCCAATTTAAAACCCTAATTTTGATTTCGATCTATGATTTTTTATCGCCATTAGTTGTAAATAGAATTTGAAGTTTGTTGTTTTACGGTGTTAATGGCGGATCAAGAAGATGATGACTTGCAGATGGCGTTAAAAATGAGTATGCAACCGAGTAATTCGCCACCAGAGCCAAAGAGGAGTAAACCTAGGGATTCCGGCGACGGTGCCGCCGCTAATGATGGAGCTCCGGCGTCGGAGGAGTCGCCGGAGTTGAAGACCCGCCGGGTTCAGCGGGAGTTGATGGCGGCTGCGGCGGAGAAGCGGAGGTTGGCGAATGCGCCGATTGCGAGTGCGATGAAAGGAGTGAGTGTGTCGAAAGGCGGAAGCGGTAATGGTAGCGATGTCGTTGTTGAGAGAGAAAGTGGTGGTGGTGGTGGTGGGAATGTGAGTGTGGTAAAGAAGAGGGAGGACTTGGGAGTGGAGTTATCGCCGGATGAGGCGAATCAGTTGTTTTTTATGGTGTTTGGTGGGAGTGTTAGTAAGGAAGTTATTGCTCAATGGACTAATCAGGGTATTAGGTAATAATTATGCTTGTTCTTTTGAATTGTATGAGGAAATTTGTTTGTTTTTCTTTGTTGTTTGGCTATATTGAATTACAATTGTAGTATATTGAATCACAAATGTTGTTTATTAGAAGTACCATTTAGTTCTAATAAGAGGTTTTTTGTGCTAATAACTGTGGAGCTTATTTTGGTCGAGAATGTAGAATTCAATCGTGGAATATGGATGTTACGTTGGCGATTTTCTTGTTCAAGGTTGTTGATAATTGGGATTTTGGGGATGTTTGTCGTTTTACTTGATGTGAAACGGCTAGGATTTAAGGATTATTAACATGCATATTTATTGTGCGATTGCGAAGTTAATACATTGTTGTTCTTTTGAGAAAGGCTTGCCTTTGGTGTTGAAGGTAAAGCGAAGATAACCGTGTACGTTATTTCAAAGTAATAATACTAGTTCAGTTTTGGGATGTTATCATACTTTCCCGGTTAAAGTGAATTGTGGTGGTTGATTTTGGGATTGTCTTATTTCGTGCAGAAATTCATCATTCATTTTGGAAGTATATTGAGTTATTGATATGAAGTATATTTTTGTTGAGTTTAACTCTATCGCATTCAAGGCTTCTTTGTATGTGAGTAAAGCAAACAGAAGGAAACTTCTTATTTTGGTGGCATTAAGGACTCAAGGCTGTGTGGGAATGACATAGGGATTCTTGCTCAAATTTTCGCTTGTGGGCTACCATATATCCAACATGTATCTATTTTTGACTAAAGACAGGTTTCCTACTGATTTTTGCATTTGTGTTGTACGATCGATGCAATGAATTTTAAATTACTGAAAATCCTTTGAAATTCCGGTGAATGGCAACCCTCCACTTTAGAGTTCTAAACTAAAAATATCATCCTTATATTGACTACATAACTATTTTCTCTAACCTTTTTTCGACAGGGTTGGGAAATCTCAACCCCTATTATTCATAGGATAGGAAATTAAAATAATACAACTAACATAGGAAACATGAAACCATTTCTGAACAAGTATCAATTGAATTAGAAACATTATATCAAATTACTAGCACAACTATTCAAACAACGACCACACCTCCTGACTATCGATGCCTCTAAAATGTATTACTCTTTTCCATCCTCTCAAATATTTTGTTGCCAATGTTGCCTTGCTTTACAACCATTCTTCTTGATGCGTCTTAATGGTAGATCCATTTATCAATAAGCTTTTCCATTGAACCTATGGCACTCACCTCTTTGAGAAACATACATATATCATAAGATTTGTGTTGGGAGCTAGGGTTGTACAAATTCATTCATTAGGTGGTACAAATTCATTCATTAGGCGGCCTTTTTGCCTCGTGACACGAGACAATATATATATTTTTTCCTTTTTTCCTTTGGCATATGTGAAACTAATATTTTAGGCATAATGTTTTTGTGATTCCTCTTTTCATTTCATGTCTAGTTGTCCCCAAGTCTTTTGGGACTTAGGCTTTTTTTGTATATGTGAAACAAGCATCTTGGGTAGAACATCGCAACCTTTTAGGTTCTACTCCTTTAATCAATTAAGTGTCATGAGCACAACTTTCTTTGTCACTTTCAAGGGTTAAATTTCCCAAAAATCTACCACTTCATTCAATGATCTCATCCAAGGATAAAATCGTGTTTCCCTCCAACAAAGAATAGCATTACCTAATCTTTTTGCAAGAACAATATTGTCTTGTCTTAATTCTTGATGATTTCTTATAACTTAGCCACCTGAGTGATTGATTAATTGAATTAGTCAAAATGATCATCCAAGTTGCCAATTTCCCCTAATTCAAGTCCACATAAGTATCTTGGAGAAATAATTAAGTGGCCAAAGATTTTGTTTGGAACATACTGTCCGGTTTCTCCTTCAATCCCTTAGGTTTTGTTTCTTAAAGGACATCATGATTATTTTGGTTCACGGGCCTATCGGATTGCAGTTGTTACTTAGAATTTTGATACCTGTGGGTTTTTTTTGTTGATTAGGGTTTCATACAATTCTTATTGTGATAGTTTATCCTTTTGTCATATGGCAATGTTATTTTTCCAATGAAAAATATCATCTTGAACCTTAATCCAAACATCTTGCTCATATCTCTTCATATTAGGCTTCGATATGTCTTATTAGGTTATAGTGAAAGTAATAAGATTAGTTATGAAACAAATCATCGGAGGAGAAAATTAAAGGCAATAACATACACAATTTAATGTGGCATTCCGTTGCCTAATTAAGTAGAAATTTTTCGAAAACCTCCAAAACTGGCAATAACTAGTTCTAACAATGGTGAATTATGTCCCTCCTTTCAAGAACTCTAATCTAGAAAGCTTAGAGTTTTTTTTTTTTGAAATTCTCTTCTATTATGTTTGGATGGAGGGAAATGGAGAGAAGGGAAGAGAAGAGAAAAGGAGTGATGCATTTTTTTGGATATCTAATGCAAGGAGAGAAGGGGAGGGAAAAGGAAGGATCCGTTTTCCTTCCCCTTTTGAAGTTTTGATAAACCAAAACTATTCATTGTTGCAGAGGTTTGGAAGGAAAATTGAAGCTCTCCTTCATCCTCCTCTCCCCTCACCTCCCTTTCCATTCATTATTGTCATCCAAAATAGTGTTCGTGTTTTTGTGCATAAGCCATATTCCCTAACCCTCTTTTGCTTAGGGTTTTTAACTACTATTGTGTATAGAGGAAAGGTATCTAGCATCTAACAAAATTTAGAATACAACTTATTTTAGACCCAAACCAATAAAAATCGAAGAGGAAACATTTTCCTAGAATCGTGACACAATAAATCTCTGAACTTATGTGTCCTGAGACTTCTTAATACTAATCTTTTGGCTTACAATTCCTATATAGTCCTTATGATTCTCCTTTTCTGCAGCTTCTTCAAGAATAATTTGTTGATAGAGGTTTTAGGTAATTGTATGGTCTGTTGGGTCTTTTGCTATCGATAAAAGAGTGTTTTAGTAATTAAACATGATAAGTTGCTAAAATATTCAGTAAAGAGGAAAGTGAACTCCGCTATTAAGCTGATGAAAACAACATTTAGTCTTTGCACCTAAAGCTGACATGCTAGCTGACTAATTATGTAAAGTATATGTATTTGTCATTTGGTGAGTTTTACCTGACATAAAACAGAATGTTTACCCTAGCCTTATGCTCTCTATTCACTTATCATAATAAGTGTAAAGGCGATAATCTTACCTGTTTATGTGAAATTATTTCCTATCTTAATACATTTGTTGATTTTTGTAAAATGATTTTATGTTTTCTATTTTAATTCTGTGTTCCATTCTTTGATGATTACGGATCTATTTGTGTATTTTAATTTTTGTATAATGTTGTGGAAGGGATAGTTGTATAAAAAGTAAGTAGTAGAAGTAGTAGTACCAGCAGCAGTAGTTGTTTGTTTTTGTCCCTTATATTAGCTGTATTGATGAAAATCCATTCTCTTATTACAGGTTTAGTCCTGATACAGAAACTTCTATGGGACTGGTGCAGCATGAAGGAGGTCCATGTGGTGTACTAGCAGCCATACAAGTATGACTTTATTTACTGCTCATTATTGTTGTAGGCTTCAGGAGCTTTGACAGTTCATTATTTGCTGTCTTCAACTTATGGATTGTATATTTGTTTGTGATCGTTGTATAAGTTTTTGTGTTTGCATGATTAGGTTAAATATATGTGTACTGGAATACAAGTTAATCATCCAATTTCAATGAAGGATAACACCTATTTCTTGATGATTTCTCATGTAACCTTTTTCCTCAATCCTTTATTGGGAATGATATTTTCTAAATTTTGTTTTTATGTGCTTTGATGGTTCCATATAATGATTGTAGTGTTCATATGTTAAAAAAATATTGTAGCTTCCTACACATTACTTGAATCCATAAATGAGAGTTGTTTTTCTATCTGCAAGCTTGTAGAATTCTACTTGATTGTGCATGGTGATTTCACTCAAGTTTGTATGGTCTCTTTGAGCTATCTCTACTATTCTATATAATAGGTTCCTAGATAAGGGGTTTCTGTATAAGTATATTCCCTTATGCAAGATTTTATGTGAGGTATCTTTGCTTGAACCAATAGGATTGCTTAAGACTTTGATTACTTTCGGAATTTAAAATCCATTGTCAAAGAGTTGGTGAATTTGACGGGGATGGGACCATTGGTTGAAATGTGAGGGAGCTTCTGGGTTCCTATTTGTTCGGGATATGTCAATAAGTTGAAGGCAAATTTTACCGCACAACAATTAAGTTGGCATTGCTTTATGGGATTGAATGTTGAGCTTTGAAGTACTGTCACCTTCATGAGATGAGTTTGGTAGAGATGCGTATGCTACATTGGATGCGTGGGCATATAAGAAAGGATAAAATAAGGAATAATAAGATTAGGAAGAAGTTAGAGGTTGCTTGTATTGAGGAAAAGATGAGGGAAACGCGTCTAAGATGTTTTAGACATATAATGCGAAGAGTGAGTAATGCATTGATAAGGAGGCTAGAAGAGTGGGAACAAGATAGATGAAGGAGAGGAAGAGGAAGACCTAAGCAAATTTGGATGGGATGGCTATTGGAGATTTGAGGTTATCGAAATTTAAGGCTATTGAGCTTTAAGAGAATTTGACATTAAATAAAGAAGAGAGGAGAGAGAGAGGAGTTGTGCGCTTGACTTTTACAATTCCTCTTATTTATTCATGTCAGCCCCCTAAAGTATTTTGGGACTAAGACTTTGTTGTAGTTGTTGTGGTTGTTGTATCTTTGCTTTGATGTAATTATGGACCTGTAGTTATCTAGTATTGCTTTGTTGTTATAGGGAGAGATTTGAGGCCGATGTAGTTTAGGTGTAGGAATTTTGGAAGATTACTTATTAATTTATTTTTATATTAGGGGTGAGAATTGTTTTGTATGACATTCCATGAAGAGTAAAAATAATACATCTTAAAAAAAAAGAGGGAGTATCATACAGGTATTCAAGTATTGTGATCAGTAATTGATACAAGATAGCAAAATAAAGTCTACATGAATAGAATTGTGAAGTTACATACTAGGAAATAAAAAAATGAAAAAAAAAGAAAGAAAGGGAAATTCTCTTTGGTAGCCCTCAACCTCTAACTTATCTCTTTGGTAGCCTTTCTTGTTTTTGTATCTCTTTGGTAGCGTTGACTTTTTAACTTTTTTTTGGGTTAGCATTCTGTTGTAAAGAATGGGTTATGCACGAAAATGAGGTACATTTATGTATTTTTTTTTTTTTGCAATTTTAACCAAAAAATAAGACCTTAAGAGCAAAAATGACCACACATACACTGGGAAATGTAGTTTTTGAGATCAATTTCTCACCTCGTGTTGCGTGCAAGGATATGTCTTGGTTTGTATGCTGAGATAAATGACTGTGTCTAGGAGTATGAGGGACAATTTGGTACTGGAACTCAATTTGAGGGTGAATTTGTTATAAAGTTATTCAAAATGTCTCATATTGCGTGCAGAAAACATTTCAAATTGCACATGGCGATGATAATTGCAGGAACTAATAAAAACTTAACAAAATGTGTTGCTAAAGAGAAAATTTTATATGTGTGGGGCTACCAAAGAGAAATTGAATCAAAAAGGGTTACCACTGAGAAAAGTTAAAACTGTGTGGGCTATAATTGTATGTTGCAATAAATTTGCAGAAACCTTCAATATGAAGGTATGATGCTGTTTAAATTCAAAAATTGATTATATTATTTTATCAGAATTACATAAGAAGGTCCTTTGTCTGTTAATTATACTATTATATTAGGATTACGTAAGTTCCTTTGTTAATTGGGGTGACGAGATCAAGAATTTAAAGGTCAAAGTAAGTTAAATAATTAGTTTGAGTAACTTGAACGTCATAGAGCTGAGGAGACAGAAGAACAGGACCAAGGGACTAAAATACTTGGGCCTTTTTCTTTTGTTGCTGGGGCCTTTTTAATGTGCTCTTAGCTGATGCCCTTTCTGCTTTAATTTTCAGCTTATCTTTGCAAATGAATCTCAGTTCTCATGTGGATTTCAGGCTTTCAGCTTTTAACTTTGTGGGGAAATTCTTTTTAAGAAAAGCTTATTTTAAATTCTTTTTACTGGCGTATAAGTAGATTTTGAATTTGGTTATTTGTGAGCTAAACTTAAACTTAACTTATTTGTTCGGCTTTTTACAACCTTTTGGTGACCTTCAATATAAAGGATATTTTTTCAATAGAAAGGCTGAAAGCTGGAAATGTTGATATTACTGTTATGCATTCACAAAACTTTTACCAGGTCTTGGTCTCATTCAAAGTTTACCTTTGTTTATTTTTTCATGCAATGTAACAAGCTAGTCATATAAGAAGTTAGTGATTTCACCCGTAGTTTTAATGTGTAATTACAACTAGTGGATAATTTGATTATGATAGTTCAATGAGCTATGCATCAGTTTTAATAATTTGGGCTGAATTCCTTTAGCTGCCAGCTGATTCTAGTACTCCAGTTGAGTTTTGGGACTAAGACAGTATTCTCGCCCAAAGTCACTAATTACTTAAGTAGGTTAGCCTTTGGCAGGATGCTATTTCTGGCTGTGGCTGGTTTGATTAACATCTCCCTGTAAGCCAGCTTTTGAAAGTAAACTCTACCTTTTAAACTTGATCGAAAGAATTGCATTGGCAATCAATTACTCATTGTTGCACCAACCTTTATAGTATACAAGTTGTTGTTGTTGTTTTTTTTTTTTTTTTTTTTTTTTTTTTTTTTTT